>CALNHX010011864.1:0-29021 GCA_940337035.1 Agriotes lineatus
GGGAGGAAATCACTGAAAATAATTTTTTTTATACGTGCGTGGGTGGCTGCTATCGCCTATCCCGACCATGGTCCCGCAGCTGACGTTCACAACGCTTCATAGAGCAACTAAATGAAGCATTATACGAATTATCGACTGAGAGGAATTTGGTCGCAAAAATCTGTCACTGGCTCCCGAGCTATCAAGTAAATGGGTAATATGTCAATGAATTATTTAGTTTTCTAAAATTAATAAATTAGTTCCAAATATTGAATATCTTTGAAACGAAGCATCGGATCCCCCAAGTTTATATGAACTTTTATGCTTGGTTTTCATCGCTGAATCTATATCTAAATTTACGGAACACCTTTACCGGACACCCTGTATATTATTGAAATAAAATGCAGAAGTAAATTATTTATTTAGTTTTATTAGCAACCGCAGTACGCAGTAACAAGGCACATGGTCAACCTGGTACTGTCACGCTGATCGGGAATGCTGTCAGCTTCTTGCATGCGCGTGACTTACTGAATCACCATTTGGCATGTAGTATTGCGGTACGCTTGGTTGCCGTACGTTTGGCGCTAACACGGCCAGCCCAATATTAGCAACAGTAATAACAACGATAATTACCTTTTTGCACTACTAGTCTCAGAACGCACCGTTATTGGCCTATCTTTAGGTCGTGAAGTAGATTTTCTCCACCAAGGGAGAGAAAGTAAAATAAACAATTTTCACCGTGGTAACTAATAAATTGCTAAGTTACCAAATATGACTATTTTAATTTTGATGTTTTAAAGAGCTGTATTGTCAGGTTGACAGTTAAAATATTTTCGAAATTTGTTGGTAATTTAGGTATTAAGCCGTTTGGTAGTGCAAAAAATAGTATATACACCACGGTAGCGAATCATCTTATAACCTTCGCGCTTTAGATACTTCGCGCTGCGCGCTCAGTATCTAATATGCGCTCAGGTTATAATACTGCGCTTCGCTACCTTGATGTATAATATACTATTATTGGTGGAAGTAAATACATTATATAGGTACTAACTGCCTTATTCTGTAAGCACTCAACGATCATGAGCAACTCGTTTGCTACCGATTATCGTTATGGTAACGAGAAGTAGTGCTAAAGTTATTCTGTAACTATCCGCCTCTCGGTAATAAACTTAAACTTTCGTTAAACACGTTCGTTGGCGTACGATTTCAAAATAGTTGAAGTTTGCTAACGGTAATACGCAGTACGAAGTACCAATTATTGTGTAATTAAAGTTACAAGGCGTAAAACTATTTATTTCGGTGTACTATGGCAAATATTGAATTACAGTTTCTTGTGGAGGAGTTAGAAAGAAGGTAAATCAAGAAAATTTGATAATTTATAAATCTAACCTAAAAATATGTTTACAGACGGCAAGCCAAGGACATTAATATAAATCTTAGAGATTCTAGTGATCCATTTCAACTACCAGAAGAAATGTTTAGAAAATTGTATCGGCTGACTCGGAATGGGACGTTTCGCCACCGCCGTTTCGCCACGGCCGTTTCGCCGCCAAGCCGTTTCGCCACCAGCCGTTTCGCCGCCGGGCCACTTCGCCGCCGCACCACTTCGCCGCCGGGCCACTTCGCCGCCAAGGTTAACGATTTCAAATTTACAGAATGTTAATGTCTACATTTGAGATTATATTCAAAACAACAAATTCCGGGTGAAATTCGGTGCACGGTCCGGTCTATTCCGCATACGCTGCCAGCGAAGTAAGGTTTATGGTACGATCAGCGTCCGTCAAAATGTTGTGGGTGCCGCTATCGTCTACTAATTTTTAAAGCAATGTTGTTGCGCTCTCGGCGGTGGTTCAGGTTAATGGTTTATGTTAGTTGTTAGGTATTGGTTATTTTTTTAGAGAAAAAATACGAGAGAGAGTCTGTTCAACGTTACATTTTTCTGTTCACTGTTACATTTTTGTGCATGCGCACTAGACCGGACCGTCCACCGAATTTTTACCCAAATTCCTTAACGTACCTAATTCGAAAATAACTACCGATTTAGTTAGGTTATGTTAGCTTAGGTTAGGTCATGATCATGTGTGTATCTATATGTTATTCCAAATATTGAAATTGTTCTGGCGGCGAACTGGCTCGGTGGTGAAACGGCCGATGGCGAAACGGCTTGGCGGCGAAACGGCGGTGGCAAACCGGCGGTGCCGAAACGGCGGCGGCGAAACGGCGGCGGCGAAACGTCCTAGACCCCGGCTGACTAGGGAATCTGCATTTCTCTTGTTTAATGAAATGCAACCGCATATGCAAGTCTCGCAGAGAACCACCAAAATACCGAGTGTTGTAAGAGTAGGTATAATAGTTTAAAATTTGTTTAATTTTGTGAGACATATTTGTAAGAGCATTTTATTTTAAGTTTATAACAGCTATACATTTTTTCGCCCATGGAAGCTACCAAAAATCGGTTGGCAAAGATCACCACTGTGCAATGTCACAAGCAGCAGTTAGTCGTAGTGTAATGGAGGTTGTAAATATTATGAACAATCATCTTGTTGGTCGTTACATCAAGTTCCCAAATAATTTGCAAGAGATTACAGTAGCAAAAAACAGGTAAATAACAATATGTTTGTATACAATAGAAATTATTAGTAACTGACTTGTACTTACTTCCAGTTTCTTTGAAAAATTTAATTTTCCTGGGGTGGTTGGTTGCATAGATTGCACACACATTGGTATTACACCACCTAAAGCAAATGATCCAATTCATCCAGGTCGTGCATTTTTAATTGTCAAATTGTAAGTAATAATAGTAATAAATAAATATTTTGAAAAGGTAAACATTGATGTGTAATCTTTTTTGGTAGATTTGTGATTCCAATTTAAAAGTAATAGCTATTAATGCACAATATCCTGGATCCGTCCATGATTCAGCTGTATGGATGGTTAGCAATATAAATACGTTTTTAAGAAGAAATTATACAGAAAACAATGATTCTACTACTTGGTTGCTGGGAGATTCTGGTTATCCCCTACAACC
Organism: Agriotes lineatus; assembly: GCA_940337035.1. Lineage (NCBI taxonomy): Eukaryota > Metazoa > Arthropoda > Insecta > Coleoptera > Elateridae > Agriotes > Agriotes lineatus. Next base: position 3,008 of record CALNHX010011864.1, read on the forward strand.
ATTTTTATTAACTCCAATTCCAGGAGCTGACGGTAATACACCAGAAGGGAGATACACCCGTGGACATTGCAGAGTAAGAAATACAGTAGAACGCTGTATTGGTGTACTAAAGGCATATTTTCGATGTCTTCATAAAGATCGAATTTTGCACTACAAGCCGCCCATGGCAGCAAAAATTATATATTGTTGCGCAGTTCTACACAACATTTTAGGAAGTAGAAACATAGATTTGGAGATTAATTTTGAGTTTGGTAATAGTTACATTATTTTATATCGTGTAGAAAGCTTTTAGTTACTTGTTTTAGAATTTGATGAAGACGAAGGTGAAAACAATCAAAATGAAGTAGATGGAGATCTTCTCGCACAAGGACGAGCAGTGAGAAATAACCTGATTGCAAATATTTTCGCTTAAAAATATGCATGTCGTTTTATTTTCGTTAATAAAGTTATACATAATTTAAATAAATAATAATGAAGTACTCGTATGGGTAATAAGGACTTTTATTTATTAAGTAATCATTTATATGAATTCGCTCAAATCCAAAGTTGGATTAGCAATCTGCAGTTGTATACAAGTTAATTTTAATGCTTTCTCTTTCCGTTGAACCATTTTATTTAAATTGTTATCAATGCTCTTTAAAACAGTTAAAAGATTTTGATCAGTAGTTTTTCTTTCTTCTATAACGGTTGTGAGAGAAGACAAAACAGTTGCATTTTTCCTTTTTGGTGTAGGGTTTGATGGTCCAGGAGCGGATTGATGTTCCCCATTGTCCAGATCATTTCCTATAATTAAAATTTAAAAAATAATTATCAGAAAAGAAATGGCAATTTTAGGATAAATCAACATACGTTTATCTGCAGATTGGGTGTTGGGCGTTGTCATTTCAGCGTTTTGTAAAATGCCATCACCACATTCTTCAAATTGCGGAATATCATCTGTAATGAAAACTAATTGAAAATAATGAATTATATGTATATTTATAAGTTTACCTGCAACCGGAAGCCCTACTTCTTTAACATCCTCTATGCCACTAATAACAACAACCCCGATAATGTTTGTTAATTTAGTTTCTAAATCTGTTAGCGGTTTTTCTGGTGGACCTCCTTCTGTCTCAACGCGGCGCATTGTTAACAGCCTTGCCCGCTTCTTGACTGCGCACTTCCAGTCAGCAAATATCTAAGAGAAAAAAATATACCAAATATAATCAAGGGTAATACCACAAGCAGTGGATATATTTTTGACAAATATTTTGTCGTTTCCATGTAAATTATTGCGTTTAAATTTCACGATACAAAATCACATCAAAAATGTCACGAGCCGAAGGCGAGTGACATTTAAATGTGATTTTGTTGAGTGAAATTTGCAATAATTTCATTGGAAATGGCAAAATATTAAAAAAAAAATATCCACTTCGAGTGGTATTTGGCACGACTATTTAACAATATTAATACATAACGATTAACTTTATTGAAAAATATTCCAACGATTAATATAATTATTCATTCTCAATTAAATTCAGCGGAATACTTCCAAAACACAGCATTTTAAAATTTTTTTTTCCTGATTGAAACAATATTGAATAATACTGCCTTGGTTACGATATGTCATAACACACTAATATTTCCCAAGGGAAATATGAAACGCTCATATTGTCCCAAGGGAAATATGAAACGTCATATTTCACTATAAAAATGTTTTATTTTTTAATTAAACCAACAAAAATAATAAGAAATGTTTTATTTTTTAATTAAAGCAACAAATGAACTAACAAACTCTTTGCATTTGTAAAGCTACTTTTCAGAACCAAAATAGAAATTGCAATTCTCAAACCTTCCGCTAAAGCGATTACAACCAGATACAAACGATGAAGAATCTGGTTCGCAATTCGTCGATGAGACTGCCGTTTCCTTACTAAAAGCATTCAGTTCAGTTGCAGTCTTCAACGATTTCCCAAAAACCGTCACCAAAGATTGTGATGACTGTGCTACATGCGATGCCATCATCGACACACCAGGTACCATAACAGATGCTGCAGATGGCTCTCCCTCCACACCAGCTATCATCTTTGCTACCTTATTTTTCTGCAACATACTGTCAGCCAGATAGCCTTCTGCAACAGACGAACTTTTCCAACCACCGTGTCTTTTTAGTGTAGTCATTGAGGCTCCCGCATCGGCCACCAAAGTCGCGGATGTTCGTCTTCCACAATGGCCTGTATACGCCTTCGGATTATCCAAACCCAACCATTCAGCAACCTTACTCGGAATCTTTCCGAAGGTATTTTTGCCGACCGGCTGAAGAGTACACTTCTTATTTCGATAAGCCACGAAGAACCTAAGAACACCTTGCGGACGCAACGCCGAATATTCTCTCACCAAACGAGCAGCACCCAGATCTTCTTCATCAATAATTGTAAATTTCCTATTTACATCATTCTTCGTCTTTGAAACGTTGATTACGATCACCGACCCACGATCTTCGATATCGGAAGAGAGCATATTCACCAATTCGTTCGTTCTGCAGGCGCCAAAGATTTCCATAATTAAAGCGACCTTCAAAATTACGGATGTAACAATCTATTCAACAGAGGAGAATCACAATGAAATTTTTACCTTATACATCAAAAAAATTTCATTAGGAGCTTCTTGCAAGAATTTTTTGAGCTGTTCTCGGGACAACACTTCTGATTTTTTAGGAACGTATCCTCTATTTTTATTCTTCACAAATGCTTCTACTTCATCGAACATTTTAACATCAGTTTTTTCCTTTAAATGTAACATTGACCTTAGCATGGATAATTTTGGCCACAACGTGTTTGGTGAATATTTCTGCGACTACGGATAGAATAAATTAGTCATACATAAAAATTACAAAAATTATAGCAAAATACCAAATCTTCAAAAAACGCTAGCAAAATATTTTCGTCGACACCGTTCACCAAATTTTCTTTTCTCCACTCTTGAAAATCTTCATACACTTTAGTGTAAGCAGCTTTAGATTTCGCCGGAACCAAACATTCACGGGCTTTCGCCGCTTGTGTTAGCACGTAGTTTGACATTTCATCAATTTTATTTATGACAGAACGCGAAAATCAAACCAGTCAACCATGATATTTACAAACACGGCCCTTAGCAACGTTACCAATCCGATAAATTCAAAAATTTACAATCCAATATTTTTCCATTTTCACAACAATATTGTTTCAATCAGAAAAAAACTATTGATTACAACACGGGGAATATGAATACATTTCCCTTGGTTGTCTATACATCCCTCGGGTTTCACCCTCGGGATGTAACTAGCCAACCTCGGGAAATATACTATTCATATTCCCCTAGTTGTAATAATAGCTATAAAACAAGCCACACAGTTTTTTGGGGTTTAGTGTTACGTAACCTAGCGATATCACACACAGGACAGAACATCGTTGCTAAGTGATACTTCGCAACAAGGCTATTTATTTTTTGAGTACGTACATTGTTTTGTGAATATTTTGCATGGTGCTCAATATTCAGTGATATACTGCTGTTATTGGTTGAAAAAAGCAAATGTCTGCAATGTGATTGGCTTATATGTTATAGTGTTGAATAAATAACGGGGAAAACTGCAGATTCCAGGGCCAATTCCCCTCCTATTTTTAATATTAATTATTTCAACCATGTTTTACTAGTAACCATAACTAAATTTTATAAGGGAAACAAATAAAAGGAGGGAATTGGCCCCGGATCCTGCAGTTTAGCCAAATAACATGTAAAATATGCTGTTACCTTTTTCCACTGTAGCACAGTTTTTTGTGGTCCACAGTAGAATAGAGACACCTTGATTGTGATAGCTGTCAATCAAATTTTGATTCGCGGTGTAATTCGCGGTTTTATTCGCGGATTTCGCGGTTTTAATTTTAATTCGCGGATTGACCCCAATTAATTTCGCGGTTTGATCTAATTAATTTCGCGGTTTGATCTAATTAATTTTCACATGTGCTACTGAATAAATTACGCATTAGCTTCCGATTAAGTTACGCGGCGGCCATCTTGGATTTCTGGCGGGAATATTTGAAATTTGAATTTTTTCCGATTTTTTCTAAGTTCCATTATTTGAATTTTAAACTTCGCGGTGTGTCGACCATCTTTATTTTCTGCGTGCGCACTTCGCACTGTAGTCGTTTTTAATTTTGAATTTTCGCGGAAATATTTTGAATTTCAAACTGGTAGATCTCTCTCTCTCTCTCTCTCTCTTCTGCCCCCCCCCCCTTGGCTGTCTCTCTCTTGCATTGCAGAATGGCTGTTTATATTTAAAAAAATCTCAGCCCGACCGGGATTTGAACCCCTTACGTTCGTGTTCACAAATCAACTACAACCTCTAGTGACACAGAGCCACGGAGACTGAACAAATTTTAATGTGAATAGCTGAAAGCCATTTCACTACTGTGACGCTACGAGTCTGTGTTTTAAACAACTTATTTTTTCGAAAATTTAAATTTTAAGAACTGAAATGTGCAGCTTGATGTGATTAAAGGTATATGCATTTTTTAAAAATTGATTTCGCCCCGTGATTTCACTAGAATTAATTATTTTACTCTCTTATATAAATACGCGTATTCTGTCCGTTAAGAATGGTTTATCGCCTAGTATATAGCTGGAAATTTCCTATCGAGTTGTTGATCAATTAAATTAATCGTTTTATGGCCGGTTGCACAAAGCTATAATTAATGGATTATTAACTAACTACTCATCATTTCTAACGGTTTGTTAACCACTGGTCGGGTTGCACAAAACAATTTGATTGTTCATTAATCGTCCGTTTCCTAATTGGCGGTTGATGAAAGGTAAATCTGGCAACAGGGCAAAAATCGTCGTGTTTCGTGTTGACAGGTAATTTGTGGTTATCCAAAATGAGTGAAATCATTAAAAAGCGGGTGAATTTCACACAGCGAGAAAAGGAAACCCTTATTTCTGTTGTGGAAAAGTGAGTATTCGTAATTATATTTTCCATTTTAATTAGAACAATTGTAATTGTGTGACATAACCCAAGATTTCGTGGAAATGTTTCCTGATTGTTTTTAAATCCTTCAATCCGTCCTTATTTTAGATATAAGCATATAGTAGAAGAAAAGTTTACCAAAGCTTTCATGGTAGGTAAAAAAATGAGAGTATGGCAGCAAATAGTAAAAGATTTTAGCTGTTTAGCCAAAACCGGGACACGAACGCTGAAGCAGTTAAAAGTGCTTTATGAAAACTTAAAGTGGAAGATGAAAAAAACTGTGGCTGAGCAACATGTGAGATTAGAATTGAAATAACGTAAAATTGCAACAAATTTATTTGTGTTTATCTAATTAATATAGCATGAAAACTACGAAGCCAAATTAAACGAACAAGAGGTAAAACTAGCTGCGAATGACGATAAGGTAATATTTGAAAATGGTGGCACAGTTTTCTTTTAAGATAATAGACCTGTACGTTTTTCATTCTTAAAAACTGAATTCACGATGTATACCTACTTCTATTGTTTTGGCATTTTATACATTTAACTTTTTTAATACTAGCTATATTCATTTTACGAAAGAAATTTTTAAAACGGGTGGAGGAAGTCCACACCTCATTTTGAAACCTGGTCAGGACATATTATTAGCCACTATTCGGGAGCAAGTTGAGCAACGGCAAAATGAATTTGATAGCGCAGCTGATTATTTCAGAAATTTAATCAACAAACTAATATATTCTTAAATTAATTTTTATCTGTATTGACAATAGATGAAATTGAAATTATAAACGTTTCTGATCTTGAACCTGGCCCCTCCAACATTCTATCCCCTGTACTTGACGCCAACGTGACCCAACTCCAACCCCAAATCCAACCGTCAGCTCAAACCCAAGCTCGACCTTCCAGATTTATCCGAAATAAAAGAATGAGACCTGCGACAGCTGACGATTTAAGAGAGCAGTACTATAAAGAAAAAATTAAAATGAAAAAATTCAAACAACAATTTTATATCTACCAAAAAAAATTTAAATTGGAAATAAAGACATTACAAGATTAAAATAGTTATTGGTTTGTAGGATTTTCCTTTCGTTAAGCCATTCATTTGATATTACAAACGCTAGCAAATGCTTATAAGAATTTTAAATTTTTATTTTTAACGAAAATAAAATATGAGTAAACCCCAGCTCCAGGTGATACTACTTATCAGTTTTAAACTGAAGATCAACAATAACAATTGACATTACTCCAAAAACATCCTGTGAGTTTCTTTCTGAAATTAAGTACATATAAGCATCTGCGTACGTTTTATTAATATCCCTCATATCGAAAATTTTGATTATAGTGAGCAGAAAGATTTCAAAATTATGTGTTAAACAGGGATATACAAAATGTCTCTAAATTTTAACAAAGGGAAAATCATACGGGCCCAAGTGACATTTATATATCTGGCAAAAACAGAAGCAATCAATGCGTTTCGCACTGCATAATTTTCATTATTCTGATTGGCCTCGTGGAAAATAAAATTATTAACTTCTTCAGCATCTTCAATTTCGTCAAAATACTTTTCAATGTTATCATTTTGTTTTTTACAGATATTATGCAACACCCCACAAGCCACAATCATCTTCAGAGTAGTGTTCAATTTCAGTCGTAAGCCATTTTTTAAGCAGGGAAATCTTCGCTTAAGAACTCCAAAAAATCTCTCTGCTATATTTCGAGAGATAATATGAGATCTGTTTTAAGCTTCTTCGCCAGCATTTCTTGGATTAGCTAGCGGAGTCAACAGATAAGGTTTACATGGATATCCACTAACGCTTAATAAGAAACCGTTGCCAGATCTACCCATACGAAACTCAACAGGAAGAGGACAGTCATTAAATATGGTGCTATCGTGCACTGATCCTCGCCACCGAGCAATAATAAACAGCAACTTTAAGTCGCCATCACAAATTGCTTGGATGTTGATGCTAAAGTATCCTTTTCGATTCCTATACAATTCTGCCGTGGGGCCACCAGGGGACTGAATACTCACATCGTACAATCAACGGCACTCACAACCTTAGGGAAACCAGAGATGTTAAAAAATCGCTGTTTGGTTGTCATCAGTTTTTCAGCGCTATGCGGCATTTTTATGTATCGACGAGAAAGTTGTGCAATCTGATGTGTAACACGCTGAATTACTCTACATATGTTCGATTTGTGAATATGAATGTAGTCACCGATCAACTCAAGAAAGCCAGCCCCTTGTAGCATAAAAGCGTAGTGCAATTAATATTTGGGAACGTGCATCTAGAGATTTGTTTGTATTGCTCGTAGGTTGACTTGCAACCCCGATTGTGTGTACTAAATTCATCACCGTCAGTATGTTAAGGCGAAATAGTTTTTTAAAATCGGCATCATGCATATGAAATGGATTTTCTCTATCCCGTATGAACCGAATCCGCCGTACCTGTCTTTGTGGCAGTTTTTCATCGTCACTCGAAGAGGATAAATCGGATAGCATAGTTTACCTGTATAGTTTAAATTGTTTGTTCAAAAATATAGCAATTGTCATAATTTATTGAGTCAACTTACGTAAGAAGAAAATAAAATTGATTTAATTTCTTGTTAATCGCTCAACCACTAGTAATTAAATTAATTGTTCGTTAAGAAGAGTTTAACGACTGATTATTGTATGTGCAACGCAAAACCCTGTTCATCAGCCATTAACGACAGATTAACTTTGACATTTATCAAATACTTGACGAACCGTTAACAATTCGTTAACGGTCGATTAATGACAAATCTAATTTTAATCATCCGTTAACAAGCCATTAACGGTCAATTAACTTTTGTGCAACCGGCCATTAGTGTTTAAAAATTATTTATAAGACAGGCGAAAATTTTAAAGCTATACGGAAAAGAGGCAACTTCTATCGTAAAATATACGGGCTACAAATTTGAGTTTAGCGGTTATTACGCTTAAGTTTAGTCGTGTTAATATTTTTAATTAACTCATCGGCGTGTTTATGTATCAATAACTTGTTTTATGTAATTACAATTGGGGCATTTTATATTAGAATTTAAATAAACGATAATATTACGCGGCGTCTTTATGCAGGAGTCGTTTGAATTTTGTAAATGTCTTTTAGCACGAACCGATTCCTGGAAAAACATACTGCATCGTGTAACTGTATTCGCTAATTATTCAAAATGTTTTATTGAGTATGAAAAGGTCTCATAATTTTGATCGCTGTTGGTGTAAAATGCCTGTCAAAACCTGTCTGGAAAACGCAACGGTTTTTGCAAAGCATGTTGTGACGAACAGCGATGAGTGGAATTTTTAAAATATTGCCCATCGAACAGCGGAATAATTCTAGAACGAATCGAAGTTTTTATTTGTATAAAATGGCGGTCCGAACACGACGCTGCACAAAACCTGGATTTATCGAAATTTTAAAATAATATAGCTCTGTAATTTTAAAAACAATATAAAGTTACATTTTTTAATGTCTCCTTTGTAGCTGTTTGATTTTTGTGTGTTGTTAATATGCGTACAATTTCTAAACAAGGCCTCGATCTGATATTTCACGTCAAAAATTACAGTAAATGTTCAAAGACAGAAATAAATAATTTATAAGATGCTAGACTATTATAGCTTTCTCTTTCAAAGTTTTGACGTCATTGCATAGCGGGCTGTAAATTATCCGAGTCTTATTGTATAAGAATGGCGTTCAGTCGTGCGGGAATTGTACACATTGAAAAAATGTAAAATTAGAAACATGCATCAAATATTTAAATCAAATAATTTAAAAACTCTACAAGGAAATTTTATACGGTATTTATAGCAAATGCCCGTTTCTTGGAAAAGTCTGATGCATTGTCGTTGACTAATTGCTAACGGTTTTAGCCTGAGGCTCTTCTCAGTGCATCGTTTAGAAAACGCCTGCCAGAACCTGTATGTTTACACGGATTGCTTTGGACCTCGGTGCATTTTCAAACAAAGAACCAGATTCTAGAAATTCATCGAGTTACAAATTTGAGTTTAATATATTCCTGACATACTTCTGTTGTGCCCTCGCCCATATAAAATAAGACATACGCATTAAATAAATATTTTTATTGTATAAGAATGGTTGTCCCCCATAAATTTGAATAAAAACAGACAATTTCGTTGAAAAAAAATAGCTTTTCAATATCGTTTGCAAATAAGACAAGGGATACTTGTAAAAATATAAGTCAAACCATTTTTTCTTGTAAAAATTTACGAAAAGACGTAAGTGTTGGCGACAAATGAAAATAAATTTGAATAAAAACACGCAAAAATTACGAAAAGACGTATGTGTTGGCGACAAATTAAAATAAATTTGAATAAAAACGCACAATTTCGTTGAAAATCTTTACAAAGCGACTTTATAGTACCGAAAAAATGATGTAAAAAAGTTTTAAGAGTTATTTCTAAGCATAATTTTGCAAACGTTTAACAAATAAACCGTAATTTTTTAAAGTACATCACACAATTATGAAATCGTAGTTCAATTTATATAAATTTTCGATACTTTGTATGTGAAAAATAGCTTCAATTACTAATATATGAATAAAATCATGCAATTTCCAAAGCATTTCGTTTAAAATTTTAGAAAATCGACAGCATCTCCCATGAAAATTTATAAAAATCGGCATCTTGTCACATTAAATTCTACAAAAACGACAAAAAACAATATTTTTATACAACTTTCACTGAAAAATAGTAACATTTTAGGAAAATACGTCTGTGTTGACGACAAATGAAAATAAATTTGAATAGAAACACGCAAAAATTACGAAAAGACGTATGTGTTGACCCCCAAAGTAACAAAAATTTGAATAAAATCACGCAACCATACAGCATCTCACATAAATTTTCGCAAATATCGACATCATGTCATATAAATTATACAAAAACTGTCATCATGTCACTTGAAATTATACAAAAAACGACATTTTACTAAACACACGACGAAAATTGAACAAAAATCACACAATTACAAGCCATCTCACATAAATTTTCACAAAAATCGACATCATGTTACATAAACTATGCATAATTTTGCAAATGTTTTACACTTTTTATAAAATGCATCGCTCAAAATTAAAAGAAATAGCAATTTCATTGAAAAAATCTACTAACACAATCATTTCGATAAACAAAATTCAAAAATCTTATACTTTTGACGGAAATATATGTATGTTGACCACAAATTAACATAATTTTTAAATAAAAACGCGCAATTCGTTGAAAAAAATATTCTGACACCACCAAAACACGCAATTTCATTGAAAAATATATATATGTTGTCCACAAATTAACATAAATTTGAATAAAAACACGTAATTTGGTGGAAAAAATGTTCTGGCCCCGTCATTTCACTTAAAATTTTACAAAACTGCCATCATAACACTTGAAATTATACAAAATATATGTATGTTGATCACAAATTAACATAAACCTGAATAAAACACACAATTTCGTTGAAAATTTGCAAATGTTTTACACTTTTTTATAAAATGTATCGCACAAAATTAAAAGAAATCACAATTTTCTAATTATATCACGCTATTATAAAATCGTAGATTGATTTTTTGAAATTTTACACTTTGTAACTGTAAAATAACTGCAAATACTAATATTTTAGCTTTAGACTTTGTAATTATTGCAGATTCGAGAAAAAAAACAAAGCAGAGTAGAAATAAAAAACACAAACACTTTGTAATAAACAAATATATTGTTCTTATTTCGTATAATACTTAATAATATAAATATAAATGTACATCAGAATGTCTTATTTCTAAAAATTCGCTAGCAATTTACAAAACTGTAGTTTGAGGTGCACGACATTTCAAATTAAAAAGACTGCAAGTAATAAAATCAGAATTTCATTGTGTAATTTTAAAGTTTAAGGCGCTCCCAGTCCATAATTCCATTCGTATTTGATGTTGAGGACCTCTGCCTTATTGATGCAGCAAACTTTTCGAAATTACATTGTGCACGTTTCAAGTCGTTAATTTTAACTACCATCAAATCATACATAGGCAATAAATTTGACAGCGTGTCATCCATTAGCTTCCGATTAAGTTACGCGGCGGCCATCTTGGATTTCTGGCGGGAATATTTGAAATTTGAATTTTTTCCGATTTTTTCTAAGTTCCATTATTTGAATTTTAAACTTCGCGGTGTGTCGACCATCTTTATTTTCTGCGTGCGCACTTCGCACTGTAGTCGTTTTTAATTTTGAATTTTCGCGGAAATATTTTGAATTTCAAACTGGTAGATCTCTCTCTCTCTCTCTCTTCTGCCCCCCCCCTTGGCTGTCTCTCTCTTGCATTGCAGAATGGCTGTTTATATTTAAAAAAATCTCAGCCCGACCGGGATTTGAACCCCTTACGTTCGTGTTCACAAATCAACTACAACCTCTAGTGACACAGAGCCACGGAGACTGAACAAATTTTAATGTAAATAGCTGAAAGCCATTTCACTACTGTGACGCTACGAGTCTGTGTTTTAAACAACTTATTTTTTCGAAAATTTAAATTTTAAGAACTGAAATGTGCAGCTTGATGTGATTAAAGGTATATGCATTTTTTAAAAATTGATATGCCCGCGGTCCTTGGAATTCTCACTAATAAGCATTTCCTCGGAGCCGTATGTAATCTATTGCAGCCACTTCCGCCTAAATCATATTTCTTTGAATTGGGAACATAAGGCATCCTTTGTTTACGTCCCAGCTTAAATCGCTTTGAGCCCCAACCTTCAACTTATTTAAATACTGCCCGACGTAGGTAAAGCTTCTAGGAATATAACAGCTTAATGTCCCTCTTATAAATTATTGTTTAAAGTTCGGCAGGATTGACCTTGTAACTTAATATTTTTGGGATCCGCTGTATAGCAAGAAATTTCTTCTAGAACGTTCTAGGGGCAAGTGAAATAAGTTTCGATAAGCCCTTAGTTAACCGCACATATAGAACTTATGGTTTTGGGGTTCGAAATTTTCTTCCATTGTATCCTCACGCGTAGCCCGATTTGAAATTAATTAATTAGTAGCAAGCTTCCGACCAAGAACGTTTGAGAAGAACGCGACCCCTGGCGCCTCGGCCGGGGGCTGCGCTATTTTTGTGAGTGCCCTGTAGCAAGTTTCGTTGCCTTTTTATTAAATCTGCGTGTTGATTTTTCTGAACTTAAGTGAGTCAAGCTCAAACCTTCGAAGCAATTTATTGTTGGGTGTGTTTTGGAATTGCGTGTGCGGGCAGATGAAGTGAAGTGAAGTAACTCGGCGTTGATACGAATGGCCGATTCGTCTCCTATAGATTACTTCCCAGGGGGAGATATTTGCATTAGTTGCACATTTGATTAGAGACGACATCTTTAAGCCTTAACTAAGTTTTCCCTGTTAAGTGGGGAAAACCATTGCTGTTTGCAAATTTGTGTATCAACGCCGTGCTTTTTGTAATTTTTGGGAGCCCGCCGCGCAATAGTGTATTATTTGCTGTCATTTCTCCCACAACCGTTGAGGGATTTTTCGCAACACCTCGTTACGTTGCACCCGAGCTTCATCGAAGGCCGTCATCTCTTGTTCCTGATTACTGGGGAGCCCCTGAACTCTCGTCCCAACAACTCCGTTTGCACTGCAGCCCTCACTGCCAAGTGACTTCACCAGGACCTGGTTCACCGCTCCCGCCAAAAAAAAACACGCTTTGGGTTAAGGTAAAATTGTTTACAGTAAATATGTGTTTTCGCTTTGTTTAATTACGTGCCGTGTGAAGTGATATCGACCATCTGTCGTGCGCTATTGAAGTTTATATTGGACATTGCGTACGCCCGTTTGATTAAACTATTCAAATTAATTATTAGACGCAGGGGCGTCTCTCCTGTGATTTTGTTCTGCTTATTTGTTAATGATGCTTAGATTAAGTTAACTTTTTGCTAGGGGACCCCGAAATTCCAGTTAGGATGTACCCTTTGTATTAAATTTAAACTCACCGCTGGGTGGGCTATTAAACATAAACCTTTGCTAATTTCAGTCTAGTTATTTGTTGTTGTTGAACCCTTTAGTCATTAGTTAATTACGGCAAAAGCCTGGTGTAATTAAATGTGAACCCAACGCCTGCGCTTCAATTAAGAACGCCCCTAGATTTGGGCTTGTCAGTGTTTTCTTTTATTGCTCTAGAGGGTGTGGCCATCAAGGTAAGTCATTTGTCGCAAGGCCACACCGTGTATATACCAACAGGCCCGAAGGAGCTTGGTGGAGGGGACGCTGTAGCGGAGTGCAGTTACGTGGAGGACCTTCCCCATAGGCTACGTGTGTGTTCTTGTTTCTAACACGTTTGCCATTCCCTATCTAGAAACAAGTGGCGCTCTAGGCATCTATCTTAAGCAATCCATCAGGGTAAGTGCCGCCGGTTTTTCTTTGAGCTTTCGAACCACGCCTTCCCGACTGAGTTAAGTGCTAGTAACCGGCGCAACAAAATCTGCTCCGACACATTAAGATCCGTGATTTTTAGGGAAAGCCGGCGAACCCTGTAGTTTGTACCCGTTTTTGAACAATCAATATGACCTTTGTCGATATGATGAATTAATACCGTAACAAGAGCTACAATGAATTTTCTAAATGGCGGATAGAAAAAGGAGCACATGGGGCAAGTGAAAACGTCCTGCTTGCATACTTCTTTGAAAAGGTTTATTTTATATCTAATAAATATTGTCTTTAATAATTCACTCCAATATTGTTTCTGTACAGGCAAAGTCTTTGAAAAGCTCGGCATTGTGTTCAACCTACTCAATGTTGAAATGTACGCTCAATATAAAGGAAAATGTAGATATTTCAAAGCACTCAAAAATGCTCGCATTTTTAAAACGTCAAAATGATGGATATCAGGCAAAAAAGTCTAAAATTTTGACAATGGCTAACGTCATAACATTTTTAACCCAAGCTCCTGATGAATCCTTTTTAATGATGAAGGTCGTATTAATATTCGGGCTTAATGGTGCTTGTAGACGGAAAGAACTACGTAACCTGTCAGTTAATGATATCGAAGACACTGGGTCCACTTTAATTATTACACTGCGTGATACGAAGACAATGAAGAAACGTGTTTTCACTGTAACTTCAGAAGCGCCGGTGGGAATTAATGGAATTGATTTGTATAGAAAGTATTTGAACTTACGTCCGAAACGTACTAATCATCCAAGATTCTTCATCTACTATAATAAGGGCAAATGTTCCGTGCAGCCTGTAGGCATTAATAGTTTTGCCGATTCCAAGAAAAATTGCAGAATACCTGCAGCTGTCAGATAGTAAGAACTACACAGGACATTGCCTACGCAGAACGTCAGCAACATTTCTTGCCGACAGTGGAGCTGACATACAGATGTTGAAGCATCATGGGGGATGGCGTTCGACAAACGTGGCAGAGGGATATGTGGAAGATAGCATTAGCAATAAAATTAAAACGTCCAGGAGAATTTTCGGACAGAACGTCGTTCCACTTCAATCTTCGATGCTTTCTCTTGCACCGGCGAGTTCCACTGATTCGCTAGCAATCAGCAGTAATTTACAATATAATGGAATAACATTTTCTAATTTAAGTAATTGTACGATTAATGTGTACCATACTGCTGATAATTAAATTTCTAATTTTTGTGTTATCTATATTTATGCGTTGCTATGTAGAAAAGTGTTGCTATGCAGAAAAGTATCGCTTTTCTAAACGATTTTGTATTTACGAATACAGTACATTTCCCTACAGTACGTCAAAAATAATATTGTTACATTACCTGCGGCATAATTTTTGTAATATTTTTATTAAAATTTGATGTCATTACTACAGCATCATGAGTAGCGCCAGGATTCTTCATTTATACCGATGATCAACTACTCCCTGCAGCACCATAGATGGCCAAATCTTGGTATCCATCAGACGGTGGCAAAACTGGAATATGTCAGCCATCAATTGCACCTATTATGTTTGGTATCACTACTGTGCCCAAAAAAGTGCAGCTTCAAGAGCTCCTGCTTGATTTGACATATGAATGTATTTTGACGTTAAAGTTTGATTTGTTGCTTGGACAAATTCACGCAATGTTTTACAAACTGCGGCTTTATGTACACCAAATTGGTTGGCTACTACCCTATATTCCCAGCAACTAGCTAAAAAGTACAGTAATAATGCTACTTTTTTTCAACCTTTAAAATTTTTCATTTTTGCCACCGCTGATTTAAACAATTTGGCTTTGGATGTACCGCTTCTCGTAATTCATTGCGTATATGCAGAAAGGTATTTTTGGATACTCTAAAGTTTTCAAGCCAGTTTTTATCTGAAAATTTCTGTGTGCATACCACATTTTCCCACCAATCGTGACTTCAACATTATTATCCTGTCGACATTTTCTAGTTGAAATTACTCCAGCCATTTGGCTTTCGACATGTAGCTGTAGCTTACAAATTATATGCAGATTTAAACATTGAATAGCTTACTAAAAATGTCCAAGTGGATATATTATTTGTATGGATACGTTTTCATCTTACCGTTGTTGTTTACAAATTCCTGAACTACTGCTTTACCGCCACTTGGTGAAAAATATGGTGTTGTTAATCAAATTACACAACAGCAATTGCAGATTAATAAATGGTGCATGCCAGCTGCTTTCTGTCTTAATAATCGCATGATAATTATTGTTATAAGTTGCAAAAATTAAACACAATAATCTGGTGTGATACACTCATACAACTTACTTTTACAATGCTCTTATAATTGGCCACAAATTTAATTTTTAATTTGTAAGCATTTGATGTGTTTTATCGGACTTTTTCCACTGTCTAGGGTCAAACATTTTCAAAAATTACAAATTCTACAAAAAACGGTACAAAATAGTGTTAGTTCAAGAGACAAATTTTTTCTAAAATTTTAAGCTGCATTCAAAAATGTAATAATATACTGGGTGTATATGTCTCCAGGGCAATTAATAACTAAAGTAATTCTATCTAGACGGAGAGCGTAAGAGTCAATAATACCCACGCAAAGTAGAAGTTTGTATAGGGACTTACCTTGAGGGCCATAAAGGAGGGCTCACATGTGGGGTGACACGTCGATTGATCCGTGACTCCAGGAGCACAAAACGATATAAACGAGCGATTACACACGAAAAAACGGGATCAGTTCACCGACCGTTCACCAACTCGTCTTAAGTTTATATCCCCCCAATGTGGGCCACCGACCCAACACTTAGAGGTGGCAGGAGAGGGGACAGCAAGCCCCATAACTCGACGTTCCACCAATAGTGGGTAAACTTACCGCTAGGTAGAATTACAAACTACTCTAAATTTATGTACAGCTATTTACTTGTATTAAGAGTTACTAATGAAATAAACTAAACTAATATGATTAAAAGCTAAATACCAAACATTCCGCCCACCAAAAAGGCCATGCATGTTTCCATCCGAGATCGGTGATGGTTACTGGGAAGGAAAAGGGCATAATTTAACCACCGGGCGCTGAACGCTACCACTGGTCGTTTTAACCGTGGCTACTCGCACCACTCCATCCTTACCAGGATGCACCTTTTCCACCCTGCCGATACGCCACTGCAGAGCCGGAGTGGAATTGTCTTTAATCAGAACTACTAGCCCCGGTTCCAAGTTTTTGGTGGAATTCGAACGCTGTTGTAGTGTTTGTAAATACTCCGAATGCCATCGCCGCCAAAAATCCTGATGCATGCGTTGAAGAAATTGCCATCGATCCAGACGATTGATTTTTAAATTGGTCAGATCTTCGTCTAGGACAGCGGAAAGTGGTTCGAGAGTTAAGAAATGCCCCGGTGTCAACACTGCAAGATCGTTAGGGTCTGCACTAAGCGAGCAAAGGGGGCGAGAATTTAATATAGCTTCGATCTGTACGAGTACCATGAGAAATTCCTCGTAGGTCAGAATTTGATCGCCTATCACTCTAACCAGATGGGACTTCACTGACTTGATTCCTTCTTCCCAGACCCCTCCCATGTGAGGGGCCGAAGGTGGGTTAAATGACCAGGAAATGTTTTCATACTCGACCGCGTCCTTAATGAATTTAATAAGTTTTCTATTGGCACCGATAAAATTAGTTCCGCAATCACTAAAAATGGAGGAACAACAGCCCCGCCGAGCGACGAACCTGCGCAACGCTGCCAGTCATGCATCGTTTGATAATTCCGAAACTAATTCTAGATGCAGGCATTTAGTAGCAAAACGTACAAACAAACATATGTAAGCCTTTTGTGGCTCAAGACCCCGACGTCTACCTAACCTGATGTGATATGGGCCACCCATATCAACTCCTACGACTGCGAATGGTTTAATTTGGATAATCCGGGTAGCGGGAAGATTCCCCATTGGATGTGTGACAGATTGGGGGTTAACGCGAAAACAGCGATTGCATTTCGAAACATAACAACGAATTGCGCTTTTAGCAGCTATGATCCAAACCTGTTGCCTCAATAGATAAAGTAACGTCTGAGGTTCGGGATGGAAATAATCTTCGTGGAATTGACTTATAATCAGCTCGGTCAGATTGTTATTTTTGGGCAATAGAAAAGGGTGTTTACTGCCATAGGAAATAACGACCGCCCACCCTGACAATTCCTTCGCAATCAAGAAATGGAGCGAGTGTTCTAATTGGCTTGGAGCGTTGCTGATTTGAATTCAATCTTCGAATATCATTACGAAACGATATGTGCTGAACATGTTTAATTAATAGATTTAGGGCCCTTTGTTGTTCACCTACAGTGATGGACCCGAATCGCCGTGTAGTAGCGTTGCGGCAGTTGTGCACGAACCGCATGCAATAGGAAATGATCCTTTTTATTTTCCGTAACGATGAAAATCGAGACAATAATTGATCGCAATTAAATGGATTAAATGGCTCATCGTTCACGGTTGTTGCCATCATAACAAGTTTGCGTTCTTCGCATAGAACTGATTCCATATCCAAGGAGTTTTGATCGCTTAGGGTAGGCCATTCGTCAGAGTTTTTTGAAGCCAAGCAGGGCTACTCCACCATAAGGGATGGTTCAGCAATTCCCGAGGAAGAAGTCCCCTGGATGCGCAATCCGCTGGATTATCAGCGGAAGGAACATGCTGGTACGCGTTCTTGAATGTAGCTAACGCGATTGCTAACAAATGTTTTCCACCGATGCGGAGATGAATGAAGCCATGATAAAACTATCGTAGAATCAGTCCACGCATAAATTGCGGCGAAGCTAACAAACGACAAGTAGGACGAGCAAATAAAAGAAATTAGTTTGGCTAGCAATTACGCCCCACATAATTCCAATTGAGGAATTGGTCCCCGTTGTAAGGGGGCAACTGTGGTTTTAGCCATCATAAACCTCACTACTGATTCATTCGGACCGATTACAAATCGAAGGTACACTATCGCGGCAAAACCGGCCTCTGAACTGTCAGAAAACCCGTAGGAATTAATTGGCGATGAATTTTGATATGAGCTATGTCCACTAATTGCGACTTATATAATTCCCAACGATCAATTATATCCGAGGGAGGCAATTCATCCCATCCTAATCCTAGACACCATAAGTGTTGTATTAGCCGCTTCGAAAAAAAAAAAACGTTAAGGGCGCTAGAAAACCGATGGGATCGAAGACCCTTGCGACTTCCGATATGATGTGCCTTTTGGAACAGGGACGATCAATAGGTTCAACTTTGAATCTAAAACTGTCACTTGATGGCGACCATTGTAAGCCAAGGATCTTCAAATGAGGGCAATGTTCACCGGAATCGAAAGATACCATATTCTCTACCAGATGGGTGGGGTCTAGGTGGTTGGTTAACGCTGGAGAATTACTAGCCCATTTCCTTAATTCAAATCCGCCACAACGCAATAATTTTATCAGTTGATCCTGTAGAATTAAGGCCTCAGTCACGGAGGAACATCCAGTGGCAATATCGTCCACATAGATATCTCTTCCAATGACAGAAGATGCTTGGGGAAACCGGTGTTGCTCGTCATCAGCTAATTGAATAAGTGTTCTAATTGCGAGAAACGGCGATGAAGTAACTCCATATGCGACCCTATTCAAGACATATTCTTTTACAGGCTGATCTATGGAAGAGCGCCATAGAATACGTTGGAAATCACAGTCTGTAGTCGAGACGATTATTTGGCAAAACATGTGCTTAATGTCGTCAGTTATTACTACCTTATGAGCGCGAAAGTTTAATAACACGGAGACTATGTCTTGCTGTAACTGTGGCCCAGAATACAATGTGTCATTTAGCGATAAGCCATTTGAAGCTCTCGAACTGGCATCCAAAACTACACGAAATTTTGAATTCGTCACACAATGATGTGGAATGTAATAACATTTATCGGGACGAGGATCCGCCGATGCGAGGACCATATGCCCTGTATTAATGTATTTGTCCATAAAGTTGACGTATTCCCTTCTCAAAGAAGGATTGTGCATAAGGCGATTTCCGAGCAATTGCAGCCGCCTTAAGGCAATATCGCTCGAATTGGGAAATTTTGGATTTTGCACCTTGAACGGCAACGAAACGACATATCGACCAGTACTATCACGGGATACCGTAGATGAATATAACGACTCGCAAATGGCATCCGCGGCGTCGACCGTAGATATCTGCGGGGGTTCTTCTGTTCGCCAAAACGCTTTCAATGTGTCATCGAGGGTTAGAATTTCGACTGATGTCAGATAAGCTTTAGCAACTGCGTTCGACGCGGGACCAACGCATCCATTAACAACTCACCGAAGACCGTGTTAAGAGCTGCGGGTTCATTTTGAGACGTGCTCAAAATTGCTCCAGGTTTAATCACGTGTGCATATATATCGGCACCTAGCAATAAGTCTACTTGGCGGGCCCGATAAAATTCGGGATCAGCTAATAGTAAGCCAGAAATATGATTCCATTTAGAAGGGTCGATGGAACTGGTCGGTATATTTCCGGCGATTTGAGGGATTACATGGGCCTTTATGCTAAATACAGGCACCGGCTTATCGCTGTAACAAGGACGAAGACAACATGTTGCAAAACCGGCAGAAAGCAAGGCCTTTTCAGAGATTTCTGAACCAATACCATTAATAACGGTTTTAAATGGTGTTAATCCCAAGCGCCTTAAACCTTTTTGCGTGATAAAGCTACCCTGTGAACAATTATCAATAAGACAGCGCAACTTCTGAAAATTACCGAGCGCATCTTGAATTTCGACAATAGCCGTAGAAAGTAAGACTGTTTCGCACGACAATATGCTCGCACAAGCGGTTAAGCTCGTTTCCACCTCAGAATGTTGAACAGGTACACCGACCTCCGAATTTGCCGAACTTTGGGATCTTGCCGGAAAATGGAGCATCGTGTGGTGTTTATTGCGACAGTTTCTACAAACTGATTTGGATGGACAAGAATTACTCATATGGTTAGAACGCAAACATTCAAAAAAAGACGATGCGATTTGACCATTTCAAATCGCTCGTGCGGCATCTTTGACGCAAACACAGGGCACGCATAAACGGTATGTGCCAGCTGACAAATTAGACATTTCGAAGTGTTTTCGCTACCTGAAGTAAGTTTATTATGCGAGGATTTATTTACTAAGAACGCCGATTTAGTAGACCGCTTTGCAAACAGGTGTTTGACCCTTTGTTGGCTGAGTTATCAACACTTTCCAAGACGCGACATTGACTTTCAATAAAATCTTCTAATTGTTTTAGCGTTGGAATCTCGGATTCAAATAATTTTCGCGTATCTGTGTCAAGCTTATCTAAAAGTATGCTAAACCACATAAAGCCCTCTAATGAATTAGCAATATTTAGAGCCTTAAGGGCCAAACGATTCTCTTTAACGTGGTCAAAGAGTTTTCGCAGATCTTTCGCGGATTCTGTTTTAAATTTTGGGAAATTATTAATTGATGACCAATAGTGATTAGCCAATCTACGCTTATCATCGTAGCGATCGACGAGGGTATCGTATGCGATTTTATAATTATCTCCTGACAAGTATCTCTTCTACCATCATTAGGAAACTAAAACACCCCATTCAGTGTAATTTTTCATTTGATCAACAAATTAATGTTTATAATAATTTTATGAAGTAACTGACTAATACGATAATCTGCGACAAGTTCATATAGGATTTCAAATATAATATTTTATAAAGTTGCATTGTATTATTAACGCAAGTCGTTTATACTAATTCAAATAACCAATTTGTTCACATTGAATAACACGAGCAGGCGTGCGTTGTAAGATATGCAACTTGTGCCCCCGTCAGCCTATATTGACAAGAAATACGTCGAAATTAGTTTCAGAGGCTGTACTGACCGGATGTCCTGCTGGTAGATAAAACAATGAAGGAATACCTAAAGTTTACTGGCCGTCGCTTGCGTATTAT
This sequence comes from Agriotes lineatus, assembly GCA_940337035.1. NCBI lineage: Eukaryota > Metazoa > Arthropoda > Insecta > Coleoptera > Elateridae > Agriotes > Agriotes lineatus. The sequence goes on from CALNHX010011864.1 coordinate 24,401, forward strand.
GCATGCAATTTTCGAAAATTCTCGACTGTTGTACTTTTTACAATAGCGCGCCCGCCGAAAGGTTAAAATTGTGAAAATGAGATAGACACACCACTGACTGCTAAGTGACGTCTGAAGGTCACAACTATCATTTTTGATTTGTAATTTAATTATGTCAAAACTTTTCTTAATTGACCTAATTAACTTATTGTATCGATAGACTGATACTTACTGATGAAATGTTATTCCAGCACTTGAATTTTTCTTGGTTTGTGAACATCCACAAGCCGCGCAACTAACCATAATGACAGCTTATGAGTCACTCGTGGGGTTTCAAGATGGCTACTTCCGTCCCGGTAGCTGTTGTACAGTTGAGATACCTAAGCTCCTTCCTCCCTCCTATTTATTCAAAGGTTTTGAGTTATATTTCAAGTTGCAAAGCTCCGCAACATTAATATTTGTTCAGTCCCCCTCCAAGATTTTGGCCAGGTGCTTCAGCCCCGCAAAACCCATGGAGTCGGCGCCTATGGACTTTGTAAACGTATTTTGGCACGGGATAATGTTTTTGCAGCTTTACAAAGATCTAAGTTCCTTTTCTGCAAAACTTTTGATGAAAATTTTATTTCTGTTAATTTTTTGTACATAATTAGACGTTGTGATACGAAAGGAAATGTTTCTATATTTTTCTCAAGCTTTTGGCTTGATCAATCACATCTTCCTTTGTACTTCTATAAAGTATTATTTCTGTAAGTGATTTGATGATATCTATATAACGTAATTCTACAGCAGTAACAGATGTCAATCGGCCAGCCCAACGTGTTGGGTTTAGTTTCTTTATTACTGTACTCGACTCAGAAGTGAAAGTACTTAATATATCCCAGCGGTTAATACTATTGCTAAAGAAGGAATATGTATTTTGGAGAACATTAAAAAATGCCTAATAGATTTGCAACCATTCACTGCATCAAGTACTACTAGATTAAGGGTGTGGCAAGCGCAATGAACGTACTCTGCATTTGGCTGAATATGCTTAATTTGTTGTTGTACACTGTTATATACCCCACTCATTACACTCGCGCCATCATCTCCTTGACCTTAACACTTTTGAATGTCAACTTTTTTGCTTCAATATATCAAGTACAGTTCTTACCATACCCTCAGCGGAATGATTCTTTATCTCATAAAATCCCAAAAACGTTTCTTTAATTTCAACAGTCCGTTCTTGTACAGTTCCCTGCACAGCCTGCGCTTTAGCATACTTGATAACAAGACTCAGTTGGTCAATTTTTGTAATATCTTGGGTGGTGTCCATTATTAACGAGAATCAAGGGGCATGTGCTAAACAATATAACAGTTCATTTTGGATTCCTTTGCCTGGATATCTTATACTGCCTAAAATTAAACTACAAAATACCTTCTATTAATCTAAACAATAAATAAATGTGAAATGACAAACCTTTTGGCATCTCGACAACTTGCTTCATAATATTATCATATTTCGCCAAATGATGCACTTGCTCCAAGAAATGCGCATGGTACTCATCATTTTGTAAAATCGCTGAAATGTCTTCTCGATGTCTTCTCAGAGCTAAAGAATGCTTCGCTAATATTAAAACAATATTGAATAGACGATCTAGAACCTGTTGCCAGAATGAAGTCTCATATTGTATAAGCTGTTCCGTTCCGGCATCAATTGTATGGTTCTTTTTCCACAAGTCGTATATCTTGCATGCCTGTATATGATAATATGTGCTAATATGTTGCTGAATTTTCACACCCAAATTTTTCCATTCATGAACACCAGTACACCACTGATTTTTTTTTTCTTAAAAATAATCAACAAGGCTCACAGTAGGCCGTATATATCATTTTAGGATAGCATATCCAAAGGCGAGGTACTGTTCCATATTTGGTTTGCGTGTTGTAATAGGTTTCAGAAAATCTTCTGCCCTCTTGTTTCGGGTCTCTGCGAAATTGGCCTTGGGAAACTTATTATAAGTCGTCTTAATTCAACATTTAGTTCTTTATCCAAAAAGTTGCCCAAATCTGTTATTGCTACATATATTGGCCGTATTGGCAATACTGATATTTTGTGCCAGTGCTTCATTTTCCACTTCAGAGTTTTGATTCATTGAATATAGTTCACTTGATGTGGGTGTGGAACTTGTGGAAGGATGGATTTCAGCTTCTACAAGATTTTCAGCGTTTTTTTAAATACATATCTAATTTTGGCAGTTTATCTATTTTTACTTCTTTCTCATTCTTTAAATTTCTTTTTAGACTGCCGCTCTTCGATTTATTTTCAGGATTCATGTTGTTAAGTTATTAGCGATGCTGATTTTCAATCTATATTACAATTACCGATTGCGGCCCTCGCCTCTCGGCTGCACTCAAACAAGATCAGACACGTTCACTACAGACGCTAAAATAAATACGATCCACAGTCGCACTTGCACTACCAGAGTTCCAGATTGCAACTGATGACTGATAACTGAAAGCGGGGAGTGGGGTTGCAGTGCTATCATCAGCCGGTAAATCATACGCCCGCATGATTATATTCCGACGGCAAGGATCTCGAAGTGAAGTTCTATACGCAAATGAAGTAGAAGATCTCGAGATATTTAATAAGCAAATGCGGAGCTTACTGGGCGCTCCAAAGGGCCACAGCCGCGTATTGGCGTTCTTTACTATTGCACAGTGCACCAGTGTTCTGAATCGCAGTAAGGAATGCATCATAAGAATTGCAAAAATTTCACTGACATTATTTACTACGACACAGTGCACTAACCTTGAAGATGCTGTGAAGCGCAGTAAATAATGGACCGTATGTGCCGAATGAAAGGGTCAATGTTTACTTCGATTGAGAGCCATATATTGCTTTGGATAGAAACAGGGCCGGACTGGCGAAAAAATGCAGGCCGGGAAAAGAATGACGAGGCGGGTCAATAAGGTTGGGAAGGTGGTCCGGGAGACCCCCCCGGGAGAACAACATTCAAATATTGACTCTACAGACGCAATATTAAACTCAACAACGCTGTTTTAAGAGAAATCTATACATCGATCTTGAGCATCCGCACAGCAACTTTGTCAATAACTCTTAACTCTTTGATTAAAATGTTCACAGTTCAAAGAAAAAAAAGTGAAAAATGCAACTCGCTTTTTATGCACAAAAAATGTATTTAAAAACGACAATAAGTGAATGGCTCATTATAAAAAAAATCAATCGCAATCCATTAGAATATTATGTATGTATTTAAAAGAGTAACCTTTTTTTGGAAGTTCGCTCTTCTCAGCAATCAAATTTATTATTTTTTCATTGTCCAAATCACTTAAAATATCTCTTTCGCACGTCATCAGCGTGAAAGAGTCTAGATGAACTTACGGCATACAACTGCGTAAACGGTTTTTAACATATTTCAAAATCGGAAAGCTTCGTTCACATGCAACTTGAATGGTTGACACAGTAAGATGAAATTTATAAGTTAAAAACATGTTTGAATAAGCTTTTGAATAAATATTGTACTTTAAAAGCATCTGGTATACGCAGCAAGGACATCCCTTGCAAAACTTATGAATTGTTTGATTACTACTGCCTTCCCCCGTTTCTTTTTTTTCCGTCATTTTTGGAATTGTCATCGTCGGAAGCATAAGCATCATCTTAATCAGCATCTAGCGATATACTGCTGTATTAGTCTGGTACATTAGACCATAAACTGTCCCATTTGGTAAAAAGGTCAAATAATTATTTTCTAATATTATCAGCTGTGATGGTAGGGTAAATAATATTATTGAGAATTTCAACAACTTTTTCAAATTTTGGTAGATCTTGGATTGATTCGAGTTTTGTGAAGTTTTTAGGGTCCAATGAAGCTAGTTCAGAATAGATCACCCCGTGTTTAGAAAACCTGGTCTCTAAATTCGTTACAACCCTATCTATTACAGTATTATACACTTCAATTTTAAATTTTTTAGTTGCATCAATGATGGGTTCATCACATGCCTTTTCGCCAGGCATTCTTTTTGTAGTCTTTGGTCGAATAACATGTAATTCAGATTCCATACGAAGTTCTTGCACTGTCTTGAAGCATTAAGTTAATTCTATTTACAAAATTATCTGCTGCGAACAGTTAGAACATTTCTTTTTGCTAGATTTTGGCGTGCGAGTTCACCTCCATTCCGCCAACTGGTGACTGTCACTTTTTTCCCGGAAGTGGTGGGGGAACCCGTTACCAACTTCGAACAACAACTAAGGCAACCCGGGCAAATTCAAATCTGAACATTAATTCTGAACAGCATCCATATTCGCAATACAGTTCAGAGTTTCTAAGAGTGCAATAAAACGTTATTTGTTCCTTGCTAGTTTTACGTTCAGGTACAGTTTTCTCACCTGAACGAGCAAGGGTTTTATCAGGCAATAATTTCCAAAAAAAAAGGCCGACTCATCTACGTTATGAACTCGTTCAGGGGTTAGATCACATTCTTTAATAATATTTGATAATTTTGCAGTGAACGGCTTAATGCTGTTTCATCTGCAGAAAGTTTTCCGCCGAAAATTTTTAAGAAACGGGTACCATGTCTTTTCGTAAATTTATTTATCCACCCCCGGCTAGCAGTGAATTTATCGTTGTTCCCGTAATGTTTA
>CALNHX010011865.1:0-29017 GCA_940337035.1 Agriotes lineatus
AAATTATGGCCCTATACCAAATTTCAGAAAGATCTGTCGGCTTATAAAATACTGTTTTTTTTAAAGTTGTATTTTATTGTCAGGTAAACTACCCTTTTTGTTCATGATACGGCAAAATTTAATTAAGAAAAGTTTCTTGATAATGATAAATTATGGCCCTATACCTAATTTCAGAAATATCTGTCGGTTTATAAAAAACGTATTTTTTAGAAAATTGTATTTTATTGTCAGGTAAATTACCCTTTTTGTTCATGATACGGCAAAATTTAATTAAGAAAAGTTGTTGATAATGATAAATTATGGCCCTATACCAAATTTCAGAAAGATCTGTCGGCTTATAAAAAACTGCTATTTTTTAGAAAATTGTATTTTATTCTCAGGTAAACTACCCTTTTTGTTCATGATACGGCAAAATTAAATTAAGAAAAGTTGTTGATAATGATAAATTATGGCCCTATACCAAATTTCAGAAAGATCTGTCGGCTTATAAAATACTGTTATTTTTAGAAAATTGTATTTTATTGTCAGGTAAACTACCCTTTTTGTTCATGATACGGCAAAATTTAATTAAGAAAAGTTGTTGATAATGATAAATTATGGCACTATACCAAATTTCAGAAAGATCTGTCGACTTATAAAATACTGTTATTTTTTAGAAAATTGTATTTTATTGTCAGGTAAACTACCCTTTTTGTTCATAATACGGCAAAATTTAATTAAGAAAAGTTGTTGATAATGATAAATTATGGCACTATACCAAATTTCAGAAAGATCTGTTGGCTTATAAAAAACTAATTTTTTAGAAAATTGTATTTTATTGTCAGGTAAACTACCCTTTTTGTTCATAATACGGAAAAATTTAATTAAGAAAAGTTGTTGATAATGATAAATGATGGCACTATACCAAATTTCAGAAAGATCTGTCGGCTTATAAAAAACTGTTATTTTTTAGAAAATTGTATTTTATTGTCAGGTAAACTACCCTTTTTGTACATGATACGGCAAAATTTAATTAAGAAAAGTTGTTGATAATGATCAATTATGGCCCTATACCAAATTTCAGAAAGATCTGTTGGCTTATAAAAAACTGTTATTTTTTAGAAAATTGTATTTTATTATCAGGTAAACTACCCTTTTTGTTCATGATACGGCAAAATTTAATTAAGAAAAGTTGTTGATAATGATAAATTATGGCCCTATACCAAATTTCAGAAAGATCTGTCGGCCTATAAAAAAACTGTTATTTTTTAGAAAGTTGTATTTTATTGTCAGGTAAACTACCCTTTTTGTTCATGATACAGCAAAATTTAATTAAGAAAAGTTGTTGATAATGATAAATTATGGCCCTATACCAAAATTTCAGAAAGATCTGTCGGCTTATAAAATACTGTTTTTTTTTTAAGTTGTATTTTATTGTCAGGTAAACTACCCTTTTTGTTCATGATACGGCAAAATTTAATTAAGAAAAGTTTCTTGATAATGATAAATTATGGCCCTATACCTAATTTCAGAAATATCTGTCGGTTTATAAAAAACGTATTTTTTAGAAAATTGTATTTTATTGTCAGGTAAATTACCCTTTTTGTTTATGATACGGCAAAATTTAATTAAGAAAAGTTGTTGATAATGATAAATTATGGCCCTATACCAAATTTCAGAAAGATCTGTCGGCTTATAAAAAACTGCTATTTTTTAGAAAATTGTATTTTATTCTCAGGTAAACTACCCTTTTTGTTCATGATACGGCAAAATTTAATTAAGAAAAGTTGTTGATAATGATAAATTATGGCCCTATACCAAATTTCAGAAAGATCTGTCGGCTTATAAAATGCTGTTATTTTTTAGAAAATTGTATTTTATTGTCAGGTAAACTACCCTTTTTGTTCATGATACGGCAAAATTTAATTAAGAAAAGTTGTTGATAATGATAAATTATGGCACTATACCAAATTTCAGAAAGATCTGTCGACTTATAAAATACTGTTATTTTTTAGAAAATTGTATTTTATTGTCAGGTAAACTACCCTTTTTGTTCATAATACGGCAAAATTTAATTAAGAAAAGTTGTTGATAATGATAAATTATGGCACTATACCAAATTTCAGAAAGATCTGTTGGCTTATAAAAAACTAATTTTTTAGAAAATTGTATTTTATTGTCAGGTAAACTACCCTTTTTGTTCATAATACGGAAAAATTTAATTAAGAAAAGTTTTTTGATAATGATAAATTATGGCCCTATACCTAATTTCAGAAATATCTGTCGGTTTATAAAAAACGTATTTTTTAGAAAATTGTATTTTATTGTCAGGTAAATTACCCTTTTTGTTCATGATACGGCAAAATTTAATTAAGAAAAGTTGTTGATAATGATAAATTATGGCCCTATACCAAATTTCAGAAAGATCTGTCGGCTTATAAAATACTGTTTTTTTTTAAGTTGTATTTTATTGTCAGGTAAACTACCCTTTTTGTTCATGATACGGCAAAATTTAATTAAGAAAAGTTTTTTGATAATGATAAATTATGGCCCTATACCTAATTTTAGAAATATCTATCGGTTTATAAAAAACGTATTTTTTAGAAAATTGTATTTTATTGTCAGGTAAATTACCCTTTTTGTTCATAATACGGCAAAATTTAATTAAGAAAAGTTGTTGATAATGATAAATTATGGCACTATACCAAATTTCAGAAAGATCTGTTGGCTTATAAAAAACTAATTTTTTAGAAAATTGTATTTTATTGTCAGGTAAACTACCCTTTTTGTTCATAATACGGAAAAATTTAATTAAGAAAAGTTTTTTGATAATGATAAATTATGGCCCTATACCTAATTTCAGAAATATCTGTCGGTTTATAAAAAACGTATTTTTTAGAAAATTGTATTTTATTGTCAGGTAAACTACCCTTTTTGTTCATGATACGGCAAAATTTAATTAAGAAAAGTTGTTGATAATGATAAATTATGGCCCTATACCAAATTTCAGAAAGATCTGTCGGCTTATAAAATACTGTTTTTTTTTAAGTTGTATTTTATTGTCAGGTAAACTACCCTTTTTGTTCATGATACGGCAAAATTTAATTAAGAAAAGTTTTTTGATAATGATAAATTATGGCCCTATACCTAATTTTAGAAATATCTATCGGTTTATAAAAAACGTATTTTTTAGAAAATTGTATTTTATTGTCAGGTAAATTACCCTTTTTGTTCATGATACGGCAAAATTTAATTAAGAAAAGTTGTTGATAATGATAAATTATGGCCCTATACCAAATTTCAGAAAGATCTGTCGGCTTATAAAAAACTGCTATTTTTTAGAAAATTGTATTTTATTCTCAGGTAAACTACCCTTTTTGTTCATGATACGGCAAAATTTAATTAAGAAAAGTTGATAATGATAAATTATGGCCCTATACCAAATTTCAGAAAGATCTGTTGGCTTATAAAAAACTGTTATTTTTTAGAAAATTGTATTTTATTGTCAGGTAAACTACCCTTTTTGTTCATGATACGGCAAAATTTAATTAAGAAAAGTTGTTGATAATGATAAATTATGGCCCTATACCAAATTTCAGAAAGATCTGTCGGCCTATAAAAAAACTGTTATTTTTTAGAAAGTTGTATTTTATTGTCAGGTAAACTACCCTTTTTGTTCATGATACAGCAAAATTTAATTAAGAAAAGTTGTTGATAATGATAAATTATGGCCCTATACCAAAATTTCAGAAAGATCTGTCGGCTTATAAAATACTGTTTTTTTTAAAGTTGTATTTTATTGTCAGGTAAACTACCCTTTTTGTTCATGATACGGCAAAATTTAATTAAGAAAAGTTTTTTGATAATGATAAATTATGGCCCTATACCTAATTTCAGAAATATCTGTCGGTTTATAAAAAACGTATTTTTTAAAAAATTGTATTTTATTGTCAGGTAAATTACCCTTTTTGTTCATGATACGGCAAAATTTAATTAAGAAAAGTTGTTGATAATGATAAATTATGGCCCTATACCAAATTTCAGAAAGATCTGTCGGCTTATAAAAAACTGCTATTTTTTAGAAAATTGTATTTTATTCTCAGGTAAACTACCCTTTTTGTTCATGATACGGCAAAATTTAATTAAGAAAAGTTGTTGATAATGATAAATTATGGCCCTATACCAAATTTCAGAAAGATCTGTCGGCTTATAAAAAACTGTAATTTTTTAGAAAATTGTATTTTATTGTCAGGTAAACTACCCTTTTTGTTCATGATACGGCAAAATTTAATTAAGAAAAGTTGTTGATAATGATAAATTATGGCACTATACCAAATTTCAGAAAGATCTGTCGACTTATAAAATACTGTTATTTTTTAGAAAATTGTATTTTATTGTCAGGTAAACTACCCTTTTTCTTCATAATACGGCAAAATTTAATTAAGAACAGTTGTTGATAATGATAAATTATGGCACTATACCAAATTTCAGAAAGATCTGTTGCCTTATAAAAAACTAATTTTTTAGAAAATTGTATTTTATTGTCAGGTAAACTACCCTTTTATGTTCATAATACGGAAAAATTTAATTAAGAAAAGTTTTTTGATAATGATAAATTATGGCCCTATACCTAATTTCAGAAATATCTGTCGGTTTATAAAAAACGTATTTTTTAGAAAATTGTATTTTATTGTCAGGTAAATTACCCTTTTTGTTCATGATACGGCAAAATTTAATTAAGAAAAGTTGTTGATAATGATAAATTATGGCCCTATACCAAATTTCAGAAAGATCTGTCGGCTTATAAAATACTGTTTTTTTTAAAGTTGTATTTTATTGTCAGGTAAACTACCCTTTTTGTTCATGATACGGCAAAATTTAATTAAGAAAAGTTTCTTGATAATGATAAATTATGGCCCTATACCTAATTTCAGAAATATCTGTCGGTTTATAAAAAACGTATTTTTTAGAAAATTGTATTTTATTGTCAGGTAAATTACCCTTTTTGTTCATGATACGGCAAAATTTAATTAAGAAAAGTTGTTGATAATGATAAATTATGGCCCTATACCAAATTTCAGAAAGATCTGTCGGCTTATAAAAAACTGCTATTTTTTAGAAAATTGTATTTTATTCTCAGGTAAACTACCCTTTTTGTTCATGATACGGCAAAATTTAATTAAGAAAAGTTGTTGATAATGATAAATTATGGCCCTATACCAAATTTCAGAAAGATCTGTCGGCTTATAAAATACTGTTATTTTTAGAAAATTGTATTTTATTGTCAGGTAAACTACCCTTTTTGTTCATGATACGGCAAAATTTAATTAAGAAAAGTTGTTGATAATGATAAATTATGGCACTATACCAAATTTCAGAAAGATCTGTCGACTTATAAAATACTGTTATTTTTTAGAAAATTGTATTTTATTGTCAGGTAAACTACCCTTTTTGTTCATAATACGGCAAAATTTAATTAAGAAAAGTTGTTGATAATGATAAATTATGGCACTATACCAAATTTCAGAAAGATCTGTTGGCTTATAAAAAACTAATTTTTTAGAAAATTGTATTTTATTGTCAGGTAAACTACCCTTTTTGTTCATAATACGGAAAAATTTAATTAAGAAAAGTTGTTGATAATGATAAATTATGGCACTATACCAAATTTCAGAAAGATCTGTCGGCTTATAAAATAATGTTATTTTTTAGAAAATTGTATTTTATTGTCGGGTAAACTACGCTTTTTGTTCATGATACGGAAAATTTTAATTAAAAAAAGTTGTTATATATATATAATCTATCCCTGTTTACCCGAAGGTGTAGGGTAAATATTTATAATTTTATATTTCACTTATTGTTCTATAAAACTGTGAATAAATTTTTTCCACTCCTTTCTATTTCTCGCCATATTCCTTGCCTGTGTTAAATTTATCCCTCTATCTTCCAGTATCTCTTTCACACTGTCGTACCATGTTTTACGAGGTCTTCCTTTAGGTCTTCTCTCGTGTCTTCTTGCCTCCCAAGTTTGTTTTACGGGTCTTTCATTTCCTAGCCTACTGAGGTGTCCAAACCATTGAAGTTTTCGGTCTTCTATTATTTTTAATATGGGTTGCACTTTTAATCGTTTTCTTATTTCCGTATTCCTTATTTTGTCCCTTCTAGTGACTCCAGCTACTTTGCGAAGATACTTCATCTCCATAGCCTGTATTTTGCTTTTCATGTTTTGCGGCAGGACCCACGTTTCGCTTCCAAAGATGAGTGTTGGTACAAAAACGGTTTTGTATACTGTTATTTTAGTCTTTTCTAATATCTCCCGTTTCGCTATAAATTTATTTCTGAGGCTGTGGAATACCCTAGAGGTATTATCCAATCTCGCATTAATTTCTGCATCGTGGTACCCTTTGTTATTTATATTTACCCCTAGGTATTTGAACGTCTCTACTTGCTCTAGTGTCTTTCCATTTAATTTGATATTTGCTTGAGCACTTCCTCTGCCAGTTACCATTATTTTTGTTTTTTCCTCGTTGATTTTCATATTGTTTAATTTCAATGCTGTGTTCCATATCTCCAGGTTTTTTTTGTAGGTCTTTTTCGCTTTTGCCGAATATTACTAGGTCATCTGCAAAAGCGCATTCATTTATGTGTACTGGTTTCATGTCTCTATGTCCGATGTACATCTTTGTTGTTTTTCCTCTTGTATTTTTTATTGTGTCGTCCAAAACCAAGTTGAAGAGGATAGGACTCAATACTCCTCCCTGTCTTAGGCCACTGTTTACTGGGAATTTTTGAGATTGCCTGTTGTCCGTCCTTACATAGTTCCTGTTTTCTTCGTAGAGGCTCATTATGGCTGCTATTAAGTTGTTCTCCACCTTTCTTTTTTCCAGTATTTTCCGGACTTTGGATCTCTGGATTCGATCGAAGGCTTTTTCAAGGTCTATGAACGCCTGATAAGTTTCAATATTTCTTTCTAGATACTTTTCTGTGATTTGCTTGAGTGTGAATATATGGTCATTTATACTGCACCCCTTTCTAAACCCACTCTGTGTCTGCTCTAGTGAATTATCGATTTGTGTTAATAGTCTCTTTTCCAGGATCCGTTCGTAAACCTTCGATGGTATGCTCAATAGGGTTATTCCTCTGTAGTTTTTGCACTCCCGCTTATCCCCCTTCTTGAATATTGGTACTATGATACCAATCTTCCAGTCTGATGGCACTCTCCCTTCCGTCCAAGCTTGGTTGTATATTGAGGTCAACAGCTCTATTCCCTTTTGACCCACATTTTTTAACATTTCGCCTGTTATTTTGTCGTGTCCTGCTGCTTTCCCTTTTTTGAGTGCTCTTATGGCTTCTATCACTTCATCTGCTTGTATCTCTTCCGCCATCTGATCTCCTGCTTGTGCTTCGTCCATATTTCCATTTTCTACTTCCTCCTCCTCTCCCAAGAATAGGAGTTCTTCGAAGTACTGCCTCCATCTGTCCATTATTTGGTTTCCTTCTGTGAGTACAGTCCCGTTTTTGTCTTTGACTTGTTTAGTCTCAGCTTGTTTATATCCCACTCTTGCATTCTTTAAGATTTTGTAGAAGAGCTTTTGATTTATATAGAAGTCTTTTTCCATTTTTGTTCCGAAGTCTTCCCAGGACTTTTCTTTTGCTAACCTTACAGCATTTTTGACCTTCGTTCTTTGTTCCTTATATTCTTCGTATCTGTTTCGTGTTCCTTCTTTTAGGTATTGCTTCCATTTGTTCTTTTTAAGTTTTACCTCGTTTCTAATTTCTTCGGACCACCACGCCGTCCTCTTTGCATGCTTGTTTCTGTTTATTCGGGTTGTACCACATATCTCCTTGGCTGTAGAAAATTGTATTTTATTGTCAGGTAAACTACCCTTTTTGTTCATAATACGGAAAAATTTAATTAAGAAAAGTTGTTGATAATGATAAATTATGGCCCTATACCAAATTTCAGAAAGATCTGTCGGCTTATAAAAAACTGTTATTTTTTAGAAAATTGTATTTTATTGTCAGGTAAATTACCTTTTTTGTACATGATACGGCAAAATTTAATTAAGAAAAGTTGTTGATAATGATCAATTATGGCCCTATACCAAATTTCAGAAAGATCTGTTGGCTTATAAAAAACTGTTATTTTTTAGAAAATTGTATTTTATTATCAGGTAAACTACCCTTTTTGTTCATGATACGGCAAAATTTAATTAAGAAAAGTTGTTGATAATGATAAATTATGGCCCTATACCAAATTTCAGAAAGATCTGTCGGCCTATAAAAAAACTGTTATTTTTTAGAAAGTTGTATTTTATTGTCAGGTAAACTACCCTTTTTGTTCATGATACAGCAAAATTTAATTAAGAAAAGTTGTTGATAATGATAAATTATGGCCCTATACCAAAATTTCAGAAAGATCTGTCGGCTTATAAAATACTGTTTTTTTTAAAGTTGTATTTTATTGTCAGCTAAACTACCCTTTTTGTTCATGATACGGCAAAATTTAATTAAGAAAAGTTTTTTGATAATGATAAATTATGGCCCTATACCTAATTTCAGAAATATCTGTCGGTTTATAAAAAACGTATTTTTTAGAAAATTGTATTTTATTGTCAGGTAAATTACCCTTTTTGTTCATGATACGGCAAAATTTAATTAAGAAAAGTTGTTGATAATGATAAATTATGGCCCTATACCAAATTTCAGAAAGATCTGTCGGCTTATAAAAAACTGCTATTTTTTAGAAAATTGTATTTTATTCTCAGGTAAACTACCCTTTTTGTTCATGATACGGCAAAATTTAATTAAGAAAAGTTGTTGATAATGATAAATTATGGCCCTATACCAAATTTCAGAAAGATCTGTCGGCTTATAAAAAACTGTTATTTTTTAGAAAGTTGTATTTTATTGTCAGGTAAACTACCCTTTTTGTTCATGATACGGAAAAATTGTAGTAAGAAAAGTTGTTTATAATGATAAATTATGGCCCTATACCAAATTTCACAAAGATCTGGCGACTTATAAAAAACTGTTATTTTTTTAGAAAATTGTATTTTATTGTCAGGTAAACTACCCTTTTGGTTCATGATACGGCAAAATTTAATTAATAAAAGTTGTTGATAATGATAAATTATGGCCCTATACCAATTTTCAGAGAGATCTGTCGGCTTATAAAAACTTATTTTTTAGAAAATTGTATTTTATTGTCAGGTAAACTACCCTTTTTGTTCATGATACGGCGAAATTTAATTAAGAAAAGTTGTTGATAATGATAAATTATGGCCCTATACCAAATTTCAGAGAGATCTGTCGGCTTATAAAAACTGTTATTTTTTAGAAAATTGTATTTTATTGTCAGGTAAACTACCCTTTTTGTTCATGATACGGCAAAATTTAATTAAGAAAAGTTGTTGATAATGATAAACAGACTGCGGAAGTTTAGGCAAATGCCTATTTTGCTTGTTAACAGATATTGCTATAGGACTGAATTTTAAGCATGTTTCATGCAATAACAATTAATAAAATCCAGTTTTATAATGCCTATATTTGCCTATTTGAACGTAAACGCCTATTTTATAGTTATTGTGCCTACAAATGCCTTTTTTGCTATTTTACCTCTTCAAAATAAAATTGTTCAAAGTAAATCGCTTTTTCATCGTTTTGAAAATATTTTTTCCTTAAATTTCAATAAGTTGTGAATGTTAACTAAAAGATTCTGCCTGCAGATTTCCAAGAAGCTGGTTGCTTTCTAACGACTTATTTCACAAAGGGCTAAGTACCTAGAATTCTTGGAATTATCCACTCGCGTTCGGTTGCTTTTCATACCCGCTCGAAGGTCAACCGGTAAACGAGCAGTGACGTAATACCATAATGTTCGAGCACTCTGGCAGCCAGTCGAGAGCAGTGAATCGAAAACAATATTAGTTTTGGTAGCTACATCTTGCAGAGAAGTTGTAACTAGTCTCGTTTGAAAGTTGAAAAATAAAGCAGAATGCCAAAAATTCCAAGCAATAAAAGTGCTCTTATTCGAGAATGGATAAGGAATTCGCCGTGGTTAACGACCGATGGAAAAGTTATTTTTTGCCAAGTCTGCAACAAAGTGGTGAGTACCCATATTTTTTATTTTTATATATTTTTTGAAATGTGAATCTTCAAAGAGATTTTTTTTAATTCTTACCATTTCTATTTGTTAGGTATTAAGTGATAAAAAGCATCATGTTCAACAGCATGAGAAAACTGCAATTCATCAGTCGAACATAAAGCGCAAACAATCATCCTCATCAGTTCAAACTTTTTTAACGCAACCGGTTTCTGGAAAACACGACCAATTTTACGCCGATATGTGCAAGGCCTTTGTTGCTGCAAATATACCTTGGAGAAAAATTGAAAATCCCACATTAAAACACTTTTTAGAAAAGTATTGCGGACGCAACATTCCATCGGAGTCAACTTTAAGAAAATCGTATTTAGAATCGCAGTATGACCAAACGCTACAGAAAATCAGAGCAGATATTGGCGATTCATATATATGGATAGCTGTTGATGAAACAACTGATGCTGCAGGCAGATATATAGCGCATTTAATTGTAGGGAAATTATCTAAAGATAATTTGGGAGGGCCTATCTGCTAACGTCGAAACCAATAGAAAAAGCAAACAGTGAAAATATAGCCTATTTTGTCAATACTTCTTTAAAAGTACTCTACCCAGAGGGTATCAAGGACAAAAACATACTTTTAATGTATTCAGACGCTGCACCCTATATGATCGCTGCTGGAAAACTACTGAATGTTTTCTATCAAAATCTTTTGCATGTTACCTGTTTTGCGCATGGGCTTCATCGAGTTGCCGAAGAAATTAGAAGTAAGTACCCAAATGTCAACAAACTAATTTCAAGCGTTAAAAAAGTGTTCTGTAAAGCTCCGTCAAGAGTAAATCGATTTAAAGAGGCATTACCAAATACTCCTTTGCCCCCGGAACCTATTGTTACGCGATGGGGAACATGGCTTAATGCTACAGAATACTACAATACAAATTTCGACCAACTAAAAACTGTTGTGGATGGATTTTCAGCAGAGGATAGTAGCTGCATATTATCTGCACAGGAAGCTTTAAATGACAAAAATGTTAAAAAAGATTTAGCATTTTCTTAGTGCTAATTTTAAATTTATTGCACAATCGATAAAAAAAGCTGGAATCGTCAGGTGAAACACTTAGTTCTTCGGTGTTCATAGTATTGGATGTAGAAAGGAAGCTTCAGCAAGTTGGCGGCAAGATTGCTCAAGCATTTCTAACAAAATTTTAAAGTTACTTTCCAGAAAAAACTCCGGATATTCCGCACTAAAATCCATCGCAAGTATTTTAGATGGCGATACTGAAGAGGAAACCCCACCCAAAAATTAATACATCATTGATTCCACACTATAAATACGCCCCCGTAACTACGGTTGATGTGGAACGGTCATTCTCCGGCTACAAATTAGTGCTTACTGACAAACGTATGCAATTCGAACCGAAAAATTTGGAGATGGTGTTAGTTGTATATTGTGAAGCTAATTATGGGTGTACTTAATAATTTTCATTAATGTATGTATATATCACATGGTATCATGAGTGGGAATAGATAATGAAAATAAAATAAATAAAAAATTATCGTGTTTTTAATCAAATTTAATGTTTTTGTATAATGCCTATTTATTTTGTGTTAGTGCCTGTGTGCTTGTTAAGAGCCTATTTTAGGCGCCTATAATTGAAGTTTTTACTGCCTAAACTTCCGCAGTCTAATGATAAATTATGGCCCTATACCAAATTTCAGAAAGATCTGTCGGCTTATAAAAAACTGTAATTTTTTTAGAAAATTGTATTTTATTGTCAGGTAAACTACCCTTTTTGTTCATAATACGGAAAAATTTAATTAAGAAAAGTTGTTGATCATGATAAATTATGGCACTATACCAAATTTCAGAAAGATCTGTCGGCTTATAAAAAACTGTTATTTTTTAGAAAATTGTATTTTATTGTCAGGTAAACTACCCTTTTTGTTCATAATACGGCAAAAATTTAATTAAGAAAAGTTGTTGATAATGATAAATTATGGCCCTATACCAAATTTGAGAAAGATCTGTCGACTTATAAAATAATGTTATTTTTTAGAAAATTGTATTTTATTGTCGGGTAAAACTACCCTTTTTGTTCATGAAACGGAAAATTTTAATTAAAAAAAGTTGTTGATAATGATAAATTATGGCCCTATACCAAATTTCAGAAAGATCTGTCGGCTTATAAAAAACTGTTATTTTTTAGAAAATTGTATTTTATTGTCAGGTAAACTACCCTTTTAGTTCATAATACGGCAAAATTTAATTAAGAAAAGTTGTTGATAATGATCAATTATGGCCCTATACCAAATTTCAGAAAGATCTGTTGGCTTATAAAAAAACTGTTAATTTTTTAGAAAATTGTATTTTATTGTTAGGTAAACTACCCTTTTTGTTCATGATACGGCAAAATTTAATTAAGAAAAGTTGTTGATAATGATAAATTATGGCCCTATACCAAATTTCAGAAAGATCTGTCGGCCTATAAAAAAACTGTTATTTTTTAGAAAGTTTGTATTTTATTGTCAGGTAAACTACCCTTTTTTGTTCATGATACGGCAAAATTTAATTAAGAAAAGTTGTTAATAATGATAAATTATGGCCCTATACCAAAATTTCAGAAAGATCTGTCGGCTTATAAAATACTGTTTTTTTTTTTAAGTTGTATTTTATTGTCAGGTAAACTACCCTTTTTGTTCATGATACGGAAAAATTGTAGTAAGAAAAGTTGTTTATAATGATAAATTATGGCCCTATACCAAATTTCACAAAGATCTGGCGGCATATAAAATACTGTTATTTTTTTAGAAAATTGTATTTTATTGTCAGGTAAACTACCCTTTTGGTTCATGATACGGCAAAATTTAATTAATAAAAGTTGTTGATAATGATAAATTATGGCCCTATACCAAAATTTCAGAAAAATCTGTCGGCTTATAAAATACTGTTTTTTTTAAAGTTGTATTTTATTGTCAGCTAAACTACCCTTTTTGTTCATGATACGGCAAAATTTAATTAAGAAAAGTTTTTTGATAATGATAAATTATGGCCCTATACCTAATTTCAGAAATATCTGTCGGTTTATAAAAAACGTATTTTTTAGAAAATTGTATTTTATTGTCAGGTAAAATTACCCTTTTTTGTTCATGATACGGCAAAATTTAATTAAGAAAAGTTGTTGATAATGATAAATTATGGCCCTATACCAAATTTCAGAAAGATCTGTCGGCTTATAAAAAACTGCTATTTTTTTAGAAAATTGTATTTTATTCTCAGGTAAACTACCCTTTTTGTTCATGATACGGCAAAATTTAATTAAGAAAAGTTGTTGATAATGAATAAATTATGGCCCTATACCAAATTTCAGAAAGATCTGTCGGCTTATAAAAAACTGTTATTTTTTAGAAAGTTGTATTTTATTGTCAGGTAAACTACCCTTTTTGTTCATGATACGGAAAAATTGTAGTAAGAAAAGTTGTTTATAATGATAAATTATGGCCCTATACCAAATTTCACAAAGATCTGGCGACTTATAAAAAACTGTTTATTTTTTTAGAAAATTGTATTTTATTGTCAGGTAAACTACCCTTTTGGTTCATTGATACGGCAAAATTTAATTAATAAAAGTTGTTGATAATGATAAAATTATGGCCCTATTACCAATTTTCAGAGAGATTCTGTCGGCTTATAAAAACTTATTTTTTAGAAAATTGTATTTTATTGTCAGGTAAACTACCCTTTTTGTTCATGATACGGCGAAATTTAATTAAGAAAAGTTTGTTGATAATGATAAATTATGGCCCTATACCAAATTTCAGAGAGATCTGTCGGCTTATAAAAACTGTTTATTTTTTAGAAAATTGTATTTTATTGTCAGGTAAACTACCCTTTTTGTTCATGATACGGCAAAATTTAATTAAGAAAAGTTGTTGATAATGATAAACAGACTGCGGAAGTTTAGGCAAATGCCTATTTTGCTTGTTAACAGATATTGCTTAAGGACTGAATTTTAAGCATGTTTCATGCAATAACAATTAATAAAATCCAGTTTTATAATGCCTATATTTGCCTATTTGAACGTAAACGCCTATTTTATAGTTATTGTGCCTACAAAATGCCTTTTTTTGCTATTTTACCTCTTCAAAATAAAATTGTTCAAAGTAAATCGCTTTTTCATCGTTTTTGAAAATATTTTTTCCTTAAATTTCAATAAGTTGTGAATGTTAACTAAAAGATTCTGCCTGCAGATTTCCAAGAAGCTGGTTGCTTTCTAACGACTTATTTCACAAAGGGCTAAGTACCTAGAATTCTTGGAATTATCCACTCGCGTTCGGTTGCTTTTCATACCCGCTCGAAGGTCAAACCGGTAAACGAGCAAGTGACGTAATACCATAATGTTCGAGCACTCTGGCAGCCAGTCGAGAGCAGTGAATCGAAAACAATATTAGTTTTGGTATGCTACATCTTGCAGAGAAGTTGTAACTAGTCTCGTTTGAAAGTTGAAAAATAAAGCAGAAATGCCAAAAATTCCAAGCAATAAAAGTGCTCTTATTCGAGAATGGATAAGGAATTCGCCGTGGTTAACGACCGATGGAAAAGTTTATTTTTTGCCAAGTCTGCAACAAAGTGGTGAGTACCCATATTTTTTATTTTTATATATTTTTTGAAATGTGAATCTTCAAAGAGATTTTTTTTAATTCTTACCATTTCTATTTGTTAGGTATTAAGTGATAAAAAGCATCATGTTCAACAGCATGAGAAAACTGCAATTCATCAGTCGAACATAAAGCGCAAACAATCATCCTCATCAGTTCAAACTTTTTTTAACGCAACCGGTTTCTGGAAAACACGACCAATTTTACGCCGATATGTGCAAGGCCTTTGTTGCTGCAAATATACCTTGGAGAAAAATTGAAAATCCCACATTAAAACACTTTTTAGAAAAGTATTGCGGACGCAACATTCCATCGGAGTCAACTTTAAGAAAATCGTATTTAGAATCGCAGTATGACCAAACGCTACAGAAAATCAGAGCAGATATTGGCGATTCATATATATGGATAGCTGTTGATGAAACAACTGATGCTGCAGGCAGATATATAGCGCATTTAATTGTAGGGAAATTATCTAAAGATAATTTGGGAGGGCCTATCTGCTAACGTCGAAACCAATAGAAAAAGCAAACAGTGAAAATATAGCCTATTTTGTCAATACTTCTTTAAAAGTACTCTACCCAGAGGGTATCAAGGACAAAAACATACTTTTAATGTATTCAGACGCTGCACCCTATATGATCGCTGCTGGAAAAACTACTGAATGTTTTCTATCAAAATCTTTTGCATGTTACCTGTTTTGCGCATGGGCTTCATCGAGTTTGCCGAAGAAATTAGAAGTAAGTACCCAAATGTCAACAAACTAATTTCAAGCGTTAAAAAAGTGTTCTGTAAAGCTCCGTCAAGAGTAAATCGATTTAAAGAGGCATTACCAAATACTCCTTTGCCCCCGAACCTATTGTTACGCGATGGGGAACATGGCTTAATGCTACAGAATACTACAATACAAATTTCGACCAACTAAAAACTGTTGTGGATGGATTTTCAGCAGAGGATAGTAGCTGCATATTATCTGCACAGGAAGCTTTAAATGACAAAAATGTAAAAAAAGATTTAGCATTTCTTAGTGCTAATTTTAAATTTATTGCACAATCGATAAAAAAGCTGGAATCGTCAGGTGAAACACTTAGTTCTTCGGTGTTTCATAGTATTGGATGTAGAAAGGAAGCTTCAGCAAGTTGGCGGCAAGATTGCTCAAGCATTTCTAACAAAATTTAAAGTTACTTTCCAGAAAAACTCCGGATATTCCGCACTAAAATCCATCGCAAGTATTTTAGATGGCGATACTGAAGAGGAAACCCCACCCAAAATTAATACATCATTGATTCCACACTATAAAATACGCCCCCGTAACTACGGTTGATGTGGAACGGTCATTCTCCGGCTACAAATTAGTGCTTACTGACAAACGTATGCAATTCGAACCGAAAAAATTTGGAGATGGTGTTAGTTGTATATTGTGAAGCTAATTATGGGTGTACTTAATAATTTCATTAATGTATGTATATATCACATGGTATCATGAGTGGGAATAGATAATGAAAATAAAATAAATAAAAAAATTATCGTGTTTTAATCAAATTTAATGTTTTTTGTATAATGCCTATTTATTTTGTGTTAGTGCCTGTGTGCTTGTTAAGAGCCTATTTTTAGGCGCCTATAATTGAAGTTTTTACTGCCTAAACTTCCGCAGTCTAATGATAAATTATGGCCCTATACCAAATTTCAGAAAGATCTGTCGGCTTATAAAAAACTGTAAATTTTTTAGAAAATTGTATTTTTATTGTCAGGTAAACTACCCTTTTTGTTCATAATACGGAAAAATTTAATTAAGAAAAAGTTGTTGATCATGATAAATTATGGCACTATACCAAATTTCAGAAAGATCTGTCGGCTTATAAAAAAACTGTTATTTTTTTAGAAAATTGTATTTTATTGTCAGGTAAACTACCCTTTTTGTTCATAATACGGCAAAATTTAATTAAGAAAAAGTTGTTGATAATGATAAATTATGGCCCTATACCAAATTTGAGGAAAGATCTGTCGACTTATAAAATAATGTTAATTTTTTAGAAAATTGTATTTTATTGTCGGGTAAACTACCCTTTTTGTTCATTGAAAACGGAAAATTTTAATTAAAAAAAGTTGTTGATAATGATAAAATTATGGCCCTATACCAAATTTCAGAAAGATCTGTCGGCTTATTAAAAAACTGTTATTTTTTTAGAAAATTGTATTTTTATTGTCAGGTAAACTACCCTTTTAGTTCATAATAACGGCAAAATTTAATTAAGAAAAGTTGTTGATAATGATCAATTATGGCCCTATACCAAATTTCAGAAAGATCTGTTGGCTTATAAAAAACTGTTATTTTTTAGAAAATTGTATTTTATTGTTAGGTAAACTACCCTTTTTGTTCATGATACGGCAAAATTTAATTAAGAAAAGTTGTTGATAATGATAAATTATGGCCCTATACCAAATTTCAGAAAGATCTGTCGGCCTATAAAAAAAACTGTTATTTTTTAGAAAGTTGTATTTTATTGTCAGGTAAACTACCCTTTTTGTTCATGATACGGCAAAATTTAATTAAGAAAAGTTGTTAATAATGATAAATTATGGCCCTATACCAAAATTTCAGAAAGATCTGTCGGCTTATAAAAATACTGTTTTTTTTTTTAAGTTGTATTTTATTGTCAGGTAAACTACCCTTTTTGTTCATGATACGGAAAAATTGTAGTAAGAAAAGTTGTTTATAATGATTAAATTATGGCCCTATACCAAATTTCACAAAGATCTGGCGGCATATAAAATACTGTTATTTTTTTAGAAAATTGTATTTTATTGTCAGGTAAACTACCCTTTTGGTTCATGATACGGCAAAATTTAATTAATAAAAGTTGTTGATAATGATAAATTATGGCCCTATACCAAAATTTCAGAAAAATCTGTCGGCTTATAAAATACTGTTTTTTTTTAAGTTGTATTTTATTGTCAGGTAAACTACCCTTTTTGTTCATGATACGGCAAAATTTAATTAAGAAAAGTTTTTTGATAATGATAAATTATGGCCCTATACCTAATTTCAGAAATATCTGTCGGTTTATAAAAAACGTATTTTTTAAAAAAATTGTATTTTATTGTCAGGTAAACTACCCTTTTTGTTAATGATATGGAAAAATTTAATTAAGAAAAGTTATTGATAATGATAAATTATGGCCCTATACCAAAATTTCAGAAAGATCTGTCGGCTTATAAAATACTGTTTTTTTTTAAGTTGTATTTTATTGTCAGGTAAACTACCCTTTTTGTTCATGATACGGCAAAATTTAATTAAGAAAAGTTTTTTGATAATGATAAATTATGGCCCTATACCTAATTTCAGAAATATCTGTCGGTTTATAAAAAACGTATTTTTTAGAAAATTTTATTTTATTGTCAGGTAAATTACCCTTTTTGTTCATGATACGGCAAAATTTAATTAAGAAAAGTTGTTGATAATGATAAATTATGGCCCTATACCAAATTTCAGAAAGATCTGTTGGCTTATAAAAAACTGTTATCTTTTAGAAAGTTGTATTTTATTGTCAGGTAAACTACCCTTTTTGTTCATGATACGGAAAAATTGTAGTAAGAAAAGTTGTTTATAATGATAAATTATGGCCCTATACCAAATT
This sequence comes from Agriotes lineatus, assembly GCA_940337035.1. Classification (NCBI taxonomy): domain Eukaryota; kingdom Metazoa; phylum Arthropoda; class Insecta; order Coleoptera; family Elateridae; genus Agriotes; species Agriotes lineatus. The sequence goes on from CALNHX010011865.1 coordinate 18,369, forward strand.
TCACAATGATCTGTCGGCTTATAAAAAACTGTTATTTTTTAGAAAATTGTATTTTATTGTCAGGTAAACTACCCTTTTTGTTCATAATACGGCAAAATTTAATTAAGAAAAGTTGTTAATAATGATAAATTATGGCACTATACCAAATTTCAGAAAGATCTGTCGGCTTATAAAAAACTGTTATTTTTTAGAAAATTGTATTTTATTGTCAGGTAAACTACCCTTTTAGTTCATAATACGGCAAAATTTAATTAAGAAAAGTTGTTGATAATGATCAATTATGGCCCTATACCAAATTTCAGAAAGATCTGTTGGCTTATAAAAAACTGTTATTTTTTAGAAAATTGTATTTTATTGTCAGGTAAACTACCCTTTTTGTTCATGATACGGCAAAATTTAATTAAGAAAAGTTGTTGATAATGATAAATTATGGCCCTATACCAAATTTCAGAAAGATCTGTCGGCTTATAAAAAACTGTTATCTTTTAGAAAGTTGTATTTTATTGTCAGGTAAACTACCCTTTTTGTTCATGATACGGAAAAATTGTAGTAAGAAAAGTTGTTTATAATGATAAATTATGGCCCTATACCAAATTTCACAATGATCTGTCGGCTTATAAAAAACTGTTATTTTTTAGAAAATTGTATTTTATTGTCAGGTAAACTACCCTTTTTGTTCATGATACGGAAAAATTGTAGTAAGAAAAGTTGTTTATAATGATAAATTATGGCCCTATACCAAATTTCACAATGATCTGTCGGCTTATAAAAAACTGTTATTTTTTAGAAAATTGTATTTTATTGTCAGGTAAACTACCCTTTTGGTTCATGATACGGCAAAATTTAATTAATAAAAGTTGTTGATAATGATAAATTATGGCCCTATACCAAATTTCAGAAAGATCTGTTGGCTTATAAAAAACTGTTATTTAGAAAATTGTATTTTATTGTCAGGTAAACTACCCTTTTTGTTCATGATACGGAAAAATTGTATTAAGAAAAGTTGTTTATAATGATAAATTATGGCACTATACCAAATTTCAGAAAGATCTGTCGGCTTATAAAAAACTTATTTTTTAGAAAATTGTATTTTATTGTCAGGTAAACTACCCTTTTTGTTCATGATATGGCAAAATTTAATTAAGAAAAGTTGTTGATAATGATAAATTATGGCCCTATACCAAATTTCAGAAAGATCTGTCGGCTTATAAAAAACTGTTATTTTTTAGAAAATTGTATTTTATTGTCAGGTAAACTACCCTTTTTGTTCATGATACGGCAAAATTTAATTAAGAAAAGTTGTTGATAATGATAAATTATGGCCCTATACCAAATTTCAGAAAAATAAGTTTCACACCAAGCAGGGCGGAATCCCAAAATATGAAATACCAATTCGAAAATTTTTGGTCAATCGTACCTATTGTAAACTCAATCCGGGGACCTACTGTGTAACATCATACAATTTATATTCCGAAGTGCATCCTGAACGAGTGCAAGAAGTAATTCCCGGAACTACGCATATCGAAGGCTTGCATAAATTCAAGGAGCACCGTGGACACATAAATAATAGACAAAAAATTTGGAATCCCACTTCTGATATTAACTACAAGCACCACAAAGTAATAAAACTAAATAATTTTAAAGAACACTTAAATCACCAAGGAAGTATGTCAGCATAACATGAGTTAATGTCAATATAATATAAGTTATAGGAAATAATATACAAAAGTTGCAGCGGTTAGGATTGGGCAGTCACAGCTCAAGGATAGTGTCCACTCAGCTGTTCAGAATATAACACAAAACTAATTTTAGAAGTAGCTAATTTATATCCACATAAAATTCGGGGTATCACCAACCGGTATGTTATTTGTTTAGCTTGTACTTTATTATAAATAAAGTTTTGATCAGGACTTCTATTGTTGTATGTTTTTATAAGCAAGCGTTTGTTATGTAACAGGTTTGCTATATCTGCGTTCTACTGTACTTTCTAAAAGACATGGTTAGTATTTGGTAACTTGTTGCTAATAGTATTAACTCGTTATAATTACCTTAAAGTAACACGTCGCTAATTCTGTGTCTAATTTTTCTAGGAAAGCTACATTAAAAATTTGTTTAATGAAAGAGTCCGGCAATTTGTTGAAGAAGCACAGGGACAGAGCAGCTTGTATGTACGATAATCCACTAATTCGTTCTTGATCCCTGAAAGTTGTAAAAGCAGTAAAATTAGTAACTATATAAAAGTTAACACAAATGTAGCGCTTAGACTTACCGAATAATTACATCTGTGATGGCTTGAAATAGTTCATTCGAATTTTTAGGCAAATATCCAAGATGATAACATAAATAGGCAACCTTTTCTGCATTAAATCCTAGTAAATTGTCCCTATGCTTAATCACATAGTCACTTATGCTGTCAATCATGTCCGGCAGCAAACCGTTTGTTGCTTGCAAGCTAAATATGATGTTGCGTATTGAATTTGACGATAGTTTCTGATCGGAATTAAAAGTTAATAATAAGTTATTAACAAGTGTTCTATCATATTGCTTTCTATATATGCAACTTTTGACCAAGAAATTTACTTTGCTGGTATCACTCAGCAGCATTAATTTGTTAGTAATGCATTTATCTAAAACTTGATTTATTGTATGAAGGCGATCGGTAGTAAAAAGAGGGTTTTTGGTAGTTTCCATGACACTTCGTATCCCTTTCGAAATGTATAAGCAGTCGGCATGATTTAGTTGCTCCCAATGGTTTGTAATTTTCTGCAAAATTTTACTGATGACGTCTTCATCGCTTCCATAAGCAAATATAAAGGCGGCAGCCATTGACAATTTGGAAGGAATTAAGTCAATTATGCCATTTTCTATTTCATCAGAGAGCCACTTCACCATTTGCTGTTCAAAATGTTTATGTCTGTAGTTTACATCGCTACTGTAGTTCATATACTTCTGGCACAACTTTAGCAACACATCAACGTCCTTAAATATTTCTTGATCTATAATAGTCTGTAATGCGTTATCCCAAAAAGCTTCACACAATTTTGAATCGGATGGTTTAATAAATGTCAATATTCGCAGAAGGTCGAATATTGAAAACTTTGTCAATGGTTCTTTTACAAGCTTAGCTATCATTCTTTCATAGTCAGGTCGGTGAAGAGGGGAAGAAAAGCAAACTAGGCATGAAAGTAGCTTCAATCTAACTTCTGGAGACAAACTAGAATCCTCTTCCGTGTGATGAAGGATTCGTGATGCACAACGCTGCATTTCAGTAAGTAATTCACCTGGTTCGTGGTTTTTATACAGGATCTGCACAAAAGTGGATGTTACAATACATTTTTTCTGGGATACAGGGTATCCATTTAGTGCGCCACTAATCGATTATGCCTTTATGTTTAATTCAATAAAAGGTATGATTATCAACTTTTGCCGGATTAAACTATGGACGTAATTGAAGACAGGCGCACTAAATTGACGGCCTGTAGATACAATATGAAAAGAAACTTTAAACTTGCCTATATTACTTTATGAATGTGTTGTTTATTAAAAATATTTACCTCGTACGCCATAAAAAAATCTAAGAGACCCAGCATATGTAAATTATTCTTCAACATCAGCATGATTTGTGATACCAGCGTTGTGTTCCTATCACCCCACCGAGGGCTGCTTAGGAATAAAACAATTTTCAATAGCGTTCTGTAATTTTTTGAAGTCAGTAAGTTGTTATCTATAAGGGTTCTTACTTTATCAATATATTTCTCTAATAAATCATTCGTAATAACATGCTGCAAATGATTTAGACATATTGTGATAAGTTTTAAATCCTCCGCTGAATCACATTTTTCTGAAAACAACACTGTTTAGCTCACATATGCAACTACTTTATTAATAAGAAACTTACCTAATTTGCACAGTATAATCGGAACGGCATTTTTGGTAATAAAAATTGATCTTAAATTGTACTCCGTTAAAATTGTAACTATAAATCTTGACAATGCACTTAAAGAAATATCAGGTTCAATAGAATGTTGCATTCTTGTTATCAACTGCTGTAGCACATAGTGATTTACGCTTAAACCCATTTTATTTAGGTACAATAAAATACAACTTAAAGATTCTATGTCAAAGTTATTACTATTCCTTTCAATAAGTTTTAGAAGTGTGTTGAATGCATTGTGATTAATTAACTCCGATATATAATTCTTCAGCACTGTATCATCCGGCAATGTTCTATTAATTTGGTGTGCATAAAAAAACATTTTTTGCAAGTCCCATAGCAGTAGTACTACATGAGCAACATGGGCAGCTTGCAGTTTTTCAGAATATTCTGTAATAAAATTAAAAACTTCTTGTATAGATGCCAACTCGTTTAACTTAAGAATTACTGGATCTTCTAAATTCGGATGAAGAATATTACGCACTGGTTGAGGCTGTATTAATTCATCATATGGCAGAAAATCTATAATATCCTCCTCTGTTTCATCACTTATGTTATCGCTTTCACTAGAAAGTAAACGGTAATTGCTAATTGTGGTTGTATTAAACAACAATTTCTTTTTATAAGCCGGCGAACTGTAATTTTTAACAGGAGTTATTGCACAAAATTTTAGTTTATTAAAGAAATGTTTTATTTGAGAGTACGTAACGCAACGTCCAATAAAAATATTAGATTTTCTATACAAGAAATTCATTTTATATATTACTGTCACGGGCAGCTTGTTGAGGTTAAATCATTTTAGTCGTGTATGAGTGTGAGGTTATGATTACAACAATGTTTGAACTGAATGTGTCCAAGTTATAGCTAAAGTTAGCATAACTGTTCGATTTAAATGAACTTCAGAACAATAAGCAGTAGTTATACTTTGCCTTATTTATTTTTAATTTACGCGTGTTTAGAATTATCATTTGAAAGAAATAAAATAGCACAAACACTGCACTTTTATTTTAAAAGTTAAGAATAAAATGGTAGGTATTGGCTGCGATTTTATTAGAATTTCATCTATACAGGGTGTTGAAATGCTTTACGCACCATAGGGATTTCAATGGTAATTTTTTCATATGAAAATATTTGCTTCCCTAATTATTTTAGAGCAAACTTGTATATAGGTGTTTTGTAGAGCAAATAATTCTGCATCCATTTATGGCATCATTTTTGTCATTTTACGCCAAAAAACCTAATAATGAAAGAAACTAGAAATTTGTTCAAAAATCAGTGCAAATTGTGAAGTAGTGGTATGCTGGAAGCAGATCAGGTACAATAAGTGCCATGGTTGACTGACGCAAAACTTAACCTGAAAATCACGAATTTGACATAGCTTGACAGTGCTACCAACAATGCAGTAGTATAAATAATGAAAACTCACTTGTGAATAAAACTTCATTTTAGTCACTGAAAACAATTGTATAATGTATGGTAATAGGCGCTAATGTATGATAATAGTATATTATTTATCATGAGAGACTAAAGTGCACCATTTAATCCCGCGACTAGAGTTTGTTGCCTCGAGGGCGAAGCCCGAGGGCAACAACCGCTCAAGAGATCTAGACACTTTAGTCCCGAGGTATATACGCTATTTTTTGCACTTTTGGGAACATTATCATCAAACATTTCCAAAATATGGAATCTGTCAATTTGGAAACTGACAATTACAATTTATTTAAGACTGAATTGCAGCAGGTCCTGGATAGCCTGAATCAGTTGGCAGTACTGAAGTATATTGTCAGTATATGTCAAATTCGAGATTTGCAGGTTAAATTTTGCGTCAGTGTGTGTCAAATGACACAAAACCTAACCTACTAACCTCGTGTGTACCTACATAAATTTACCATAGTTACGGTATCATTTTTACTTTAGTCTCTAGGGATTAAATTAATGAGGTATAAGCCGTTCACGATCTTTTTGGGTCAGGTGAGGCTATGATCATCTAGTAATTTTGTTGGCAGAACCTCTGTTGCAACAAAACTCCCTCATGGAAATTGACACTTTTTGTGTTAGGTTAGGTTGTTTTCAGTTTAAGGTTATATTTTCTGAATAGGTACATTGTTGCCGGATATTCTCTAGTCTCCACATCTCGCGTTCTTTTAAATTTGGTCTATACTTTTTCAATTGGAAGTAGCATCGTTCAATGGAAATTTTTTGTTGTAACAAAATTATTTTGGGCATTTTGACTTTTCCTTTGACGGAAATTAAAATAATTTTTACACATTTGATAATTCATTTATTTTCTTACGAATATTAAAATAATAAATCTGGCAATGTGGTGGCAAGAAAATGTCGAACAGACACTGACAGAAAAAAAAAGTTGCATCTGCTACATCATCGAATCAGTTAGTCCAACATGAAAAGAAAAAATCATAGCCAACTCTGTTTACTGTTTACAGGAAGTGCAAAATAGTAGATTATATTATAAGTGAGAGAAATGCATCATTATTTGTGAGTGAGAATTTTGCATCGCGAGTGCCCCAGCACGAACGATACAATTTCTCACGAGGTTATAATGGCATTTCGCTCACGTGTGATATACGACGTTTTATCTTACAGTAGCAATTCTTGTGTCTAAATAGTTTGCGCAGTCAGAATATGTCGCGAAATAAATTTATAATTAGTCGCCTATGATTTATGATATACGTTTGACAGTACTGAAGTGTATTGGCAGTACTGAAGTGTATTGTCAGTCTATGTCAAATTCGAGGTTCGGTTTTGTTTGTTATGTGACGCAAAACTTAACCTAAAAATTACGAATTTGACATAGCTTGACAGTGCTACCAACAATGCAGTAGTATAAATAATCAAAACTCACTTGGGAGTAAAACTTCACTTTAGTCACTGAAGATAATAGTAGATTATATCATAAGTGAGAGAAATGCATCATTATTTGCGAGTGAGAATTTTGAATCGCGAGTGCCCCAGCACGAACGATACAATTTCTCACGAGGTTATAATGGCATTTCGCTCACGTGTGATATACGACGTTTTATCTTACAGTAGCAATTCTTGTGCCTAAATAGTTTGCGCAGTCAGAATATGTCGCGAAATAAATTTATAATTAGTCACCTATGATTTGTGATATACTTTTGACAGTACTGAAGTGTATTGGCAGTACTGAAGTGTATTGTCAGTCTATGTCAAATTCGAGGTTCGTAGGTTAGGTTTTGTTTGTTATTTGACACAGACTGACGCAAAACTTCACCTGAAAATTATGAATTTGACATAGCTTGACAGTGCTACCAACAATGCAGTAGTATAAATAATGAAAACTCACTTGTGAATAAAACTTAATTTTAGTCACTGAAAACAGTTGTATAATGGATGGTAATAGTCGCTTTTATCTTACAGTAGCGCCTATTACCATACATTATACAACTGTTTTCAGTGACTAAAATGAAGTTTTATTCCCAAGTGAGTTTTCATTATTTATACTAAATGAACAGTCTGTCAGTGCACTGTCCTTGTCATTCTGATACATGCCAGTTAAAAAAAATCTTTAAAATCGTTGCTATTTACATCATAGTGTTTCACTTCACCAGAATATTCGATTTAAAAACAATTCTTAATGGGTAAGTATTTAATTCTCCATTACAAGTAAATCCCTACTAATTTTTACTTTATCTAAAACAGTAATTTCTTCAAAATAACTTGACTGGAATCTAGTGGTATTGCAGTCGGAACAAGCTTCTTTATCTTATCAACCTTTACCTATATCGGATTTTTACTTCCTTTTACTATAAAGGAAGTATTGGATTCACCCAAAAAATTCGAAATTGAGTTTTCAACAGATCTTCACGTTTTAGAGTCCCCTGTTCCCAAAAAACATATTTTTTTTTCATTGGTCTGTCTGTCTGTCTGTGTGTCTGTGAACAGAATATCTCAAAAATGAAAAGAGGTATGGCGTTGAAACTCCATATATAAGTTTTGTGTAGTATGTAGATGAGACCGCAAGCTTTTGAAGACAATCGCATAACCGGAAGTAGGTGTTTACTCTTGTGATTTTTCAGTTTCTTTCGATTTTTTCAAAAACGGCTCTAACGATTTTTTTCAAACTTTACATTTTTATTAAATTTTTAGTGTGTATTGAAGGTCATTTTCCAGTTGAATACTTCTAAAGTGGGTTTCTCTTGTTTTTTTTCTATTTTTTTTTATTAACTCCTATTTTAAATAGAACACCAGGTATATTATTACATTTTTGAGTTTAAAATTTTAGAGAAAATTTGTTTCTTCAACTAACGCTCTATTTTGTACCGTTTTTATAGAATTTGTAATTTTTGAAAATTTTTGACAAATGCTTAGAAATTAAAAATGAAATTTTTTGACTAATTATAAGATCACTGTAAAAGGAAGTTGTGTGAGTGTATCACACCAGATTTTTAAAGTGCTGTTCACAAACAATATTGATACTTTCAATTCGCCCGTTCTCTCAATTCAAAACTTATTGCCACTGCTTCATTTGATGGAAGTTTGAACACGGTAATATATGGAACAACTGATGAAACGTAGTTAATTTGACTTGCAGCTTGGTACGTAACACTTCAAAGGCATTTTTGCAACCGACGTGAATTTTCTTGTCCAAATAGTTTATTAACATCAAATATATTTTAGAGTTTTTAAAACTTAGCGTGAGCTGGAGTGGCCTAGCAGAAAATTTGCCATCAGAGCCAGTGTCATGGCCTGAAATAATATAGCCCGCCTTGAGTATACGAAATACGAAAAGTAATTGACAAGCTGTCACTGTCGAACCTAAGTTAAGATCCTTGATTTATAACATTTAATTTAAAAAAAAATAGTACAGCACCCTTAAATTAAAAATAAAGAAAGATACATTTAGTAAATTTCTGTAGAAAGCTTTATGTTGCTAGGGCGTAGTTTATTTTTGCTTAATATTTTAACTGAATAATTACTAAACTGAAGAAAAAGCAAATGCATAGTACCTACTACTTAATTAATATAATAATTCATATCTAAGAAACAAGTTACAGAATCCGTCTATTGCTTTGCAGATTATTGTAGAAATGAATAGGTAGCGGAGACCGTTATAGAGCCACTACCTACGAAAACATATTCTACGGAGGTGAATTTATTTTGTGTTAAAATCATGAGAAACGTTGAAATTAAAGCTAAGGTTCGTAATTTCGAAGATATAGTTCGTAAAGCTAAAGCTCTTAGTGGCAATGAGGGTACAGTGATTCCTCAAAACGATACTTTCTACAAAGTACAACAAGGAAGGTTGAAGCTACGCAAATTTGAGGTTAGAGAAAATATTTAAATATATTTTAATCGTCCTACTACTAGATGGCATTTTAGAAGTTACATAAAATGACGACCGCTACGACTGAGCGGCTAAGTGAGCGGTCGCATTCAGGGAACTTTCACTCAACAGTTGTACAACTGTTGTGTCGTCTGAATGCGCCCAAAGTAAGGTCACTATGATATAGTGACCTTATACACAAAGTAGTGGCGCTAAAATTGATTTGATTACAGAATGGAGATGCGGAATTGATCTACTACGAAAGACCCGATTCAGAGGGACCTAAACTGTCGTCTTATGAAAAATGCCAGATTGAGTCACCGCAAGTAACTGGTCTCGATCAAGTATTAAGTCGAGGTTTGGGTACATTAGGAATTGTTAAGAAGCGACGCTTGCTATTTATGGTAGGCCACACACGCGTGCACATAGATACAGTTGAAGATTTGGGTAATTTTATGGAACTAGAAGTGGGTCTTTCTCCAGACCAAAGCCCAGAAGAAGGAGAAAGCATAGCTCATTCCTTAATGGAGAAGCTTGGTGTATCAAAAGATGATCTTGTGGCAGGCGCTTACAGAGATATGTTAGAAAAATGATGTGCTTATACTGAATTAAGTACTTTTATTTTGTTGTATGTAGTTTTAATATTATTTCAGTATATTGTAATAACCCATCCCTTTAATAATAATAAATAGTGATTTTTAAATATACAATAAAAAGTACGGCAAGGGAAACTACACTTTCTAATTATTACGTTTCAATTGAAATTTACCTGTCCAAAAAGTACGACAAATAAATGGTTTATTGCCGTTTTCTTATTTTATCTGTTTGCAATACACATTCGAGCCTAGCTTTGGAGAACATTAAACAATCTTGGGTCAGGGATGTGCATTCGTAAAATTAAGGAAAAACTTGGTATGATAAATACTCTAAAATATTTCGGGCAAATGCACAATTTCATCTGTCATTTAGCTAACCTATAAATTTAACTCAACAAACACGATTTGCTAGTGCACTAAACAGTGTAAATTGAATTCTTAAACCACCAAAATGGCAAAGATGCGTCAGGTAAGTATTTATTACTGTGACGTAGCAACTGCTAAACTCTGTTTGTTTGTAGTGTGACGTTGTAAGAGATGCACGACAGCTTTTTGTTTCATATTCGGCACAAAACGTTATTTTGAAGGGACGCTACCTAAATTTCTGGAAACTGGACTGCTCTGGACTCCTGGAATAAGGCTCTCCACCTCGTAGACAGTCTGATCTTGCAGACGTCTAAAAATAATGGACCCACAGCAATGCTTTCCCTATGAAAATCTACCTTTTTCGGAGGCTTCTTGGACGCTGGATATCGCTCTCCAAATGACGCCAAGGGAATTATTGACCTGGGAAGTGTGTGCTGGTCTGGATCTC
>CALNHX010011866.1:0-29010 GCA_940337035.1 Agriotes lineatus
CGCCGTTATTAAAAATAGATATCTCTTATATCGAACTTTGCCTCTGGAGTAAGATACAAACACAGGCATGTTTACTCAGTGCCAACTGATATGCTTTATTTACGTGCATCAGCACTTGGGCAACTTTGGAAATATAAAATTATTATTGATATTTAGACGGACACAAAGAAAGATTTGGGACAAATATAATTGCACAGTTGATAATTTTACGATAAACATGTGACTCGCATGAGCATTCAATATTTTGTACTTACATATACAGTATGTCCCCGGATTGGGTTACAAAGAGGGGAAAAAGTTTATTTTTGACTTCACAAAAAAAATTATTCTTTATAAAAAACCCTGTTTGTTCTCAAACTAAAAATGCACTTGCCAAAATTTACATATCCCCTTTCGTATATGGGGGAGTTAACGAAAATATGAAAATGGCTCAGGTATCAAGTGATCTAAATCACAATTTTTTCCTTTTTGTAACCCAATCTGGGAACATACTGTATATCATGTGTCCAAGAAAAAACTACATGAGGGGTTGGTCATGGAAAATAAAGTAATGTCTACAGCAAGCTTTAAAATTCATTAACTGTCGTCACTGTCGTTGTTGCTATAAGTTTATATTGAAAATTCAATTAAGCTACAATTACAGTGGTTTTTACAATGCAACACAAAAATGTATGATTGAATTGAATCGTTTATTTCAGGAAGTCACTTTTTGTGTGTTTTGATTTTTTCATATACCTATTCATATAGTTTAAAGGTATCCCGATAGTTTGGTGACAAAAGGAACTAAGACAACTTAATTCTTGATTTCAGAGGATTTTCACGGCCATTGCCATTAAGTAAAAAACGACTTCTGGAATGTGTTTTAGTTGAGGTCGAAGAACTCAACCTTTCGCCCACTTTCGTAAGGGGCTTCATCAGGAGGAAATAGCAAAAAGAGGACGGTAACTCAACGTGTTAACCACGTCAGAGGCGAAACTTGTTTGCAAGGGAAGGGAGAGAAGAGCACGGTAACTCAACGTGTCAACCATGTCAGAGGCGAAACTCGACTCGACCGTTGAGTTACCGTGCTCTTCTATCTCTTCCGTTGCAAGAGTTTCGCCTCTGGCGTTGAGTTCTTCGACCTCAATAATGGCACGGTCCAATTCCGGAAGTCGTTTTTTACTTAACTTAATTCTTAACAACAATACGTCTTAGTAACGTTTCTATTTAGTGCTAAAAGGGCCTAAGTCAGCTCTGACAATTTTGAGGTTGTTTTTACAGCTCACAGAAGCTTAGACAACTTAATTTTCCGTTTTTACGTGTGCATTAATAGGCCAGTCAAATTGTCGAAAATACCTCGTTTTTTTGACAAAAATACTACCTGAAAAGTGAGCATGTAGTTTTATAGAACAAATCGCGTAGAATTAATAAACTAAAAAGTAACAGCTGAATCAGTGGAGAAGTGATTCAAAATTGCGCTCAAAGTAATGAAAAAACGGTTTTTTGCATATAAAAGAGCAAAAAAGCGATGAATTTTTTCCAAAAAAAATAGGCTTATGTAGTTTAAAAAAACAAATAAATTAAGCTGTCGATGGTCAAAATCGATTAATTAGAAAAAAAGTTATCGCTAAAAAGCCTCTAAAAATAACCGATTTTTCAATTGTTCTTAACTTTTTAAAAAAACCCTATATAACTTTGAAATTTTCAGAAAGCATAGTACTCGGTGATCAGAAAACGCACGATTTTAAAATTTGCAAAAATGTTGATTACTTTTTGCATAAATCATTTTTTTAGAAAAAAATATGTTTTCGCAGAAATTGATTTACTCAGCTTGCAGAAGTCGTATAGCAATTAGCGTATGCTTATTTTATTTCTTAAGAGTTATACTACCACACACAATATGAGCGCAAATTCTTTTGCACTTGAAAATATGTGCAAATTTAATGTGAAGAGTGATCTTTTTTTTTACGCGCACAAAACGTTGAATATTTTTGTCAATTTTAATTGTACCTAAATTACATAAGCACCATTCGATAGCTGCCAATTTTCTCCGTAATTAAAAAAAGATTAAGGTACGACTCATAGAAGCCGAGGATTTTTTTTATTTTAAATTGCTGCACATTCAATTATTAATATTAGCGGCTGAAATTTGCACACACTTTAGTAGAAGACTTCTAGTGTAATATAAAAATTATTTCGCAATTATTGACCGTGTATTATTTATTGCGAATCGGTTTACATTAAGCGTCGCAAAATGTATGTTCCGTTCAGAGCGGTGCCGTGATGAGTAGCGTTCGTTGTGGGGAGAAACTCGTAGTAGGCCGCTCCACTGGGCGTTTACTCGCCCTGCACAATGTACTCAGAATAACCTTCCTTTTTAAAATTATGATAATGATTCTAATAATTATTATAAGAATCATAATATTAATTAGAAGAATAATTATAGCAACTGATTATTTCATTTCTAAACTGTCATTACACGTGAAAAATATTTTTATTAAAAATAGGATTATAAGATATATTTAAACAAATTATTTACAAGTATGTAATTGTTACATAATATAAACATCAACATCAAAGTACAAACTCTTGCATATGAGATAACTATTACTGCAGTTTATTGCCCACCCAGACATATATTGACAAAATATCAACCAAGTATTCTTTGATACACTGGGACTGTGATATATAATTACACTAACAGCCAGTCTTATAAAGACCACTAATCTGAAGTTTATGCGTACACTGTTGTTAAAATAAACAAAAGCGCATTTAAATTCGTAGAAAGTTGACAGCTATCGAATGGTACTTATGTAATTTCGGTACAATTAAAATTGACAAAAATATTCAACATTTTGTGCGCCTAAAAAAAGATCACCTTTCAAATTAAATTTGCACATATTTGCAAGTATAAAAAAATAGCGTTCATATTGTGTGTGGTAGTATAACTCTTAAGGAACAAAATAAGCATATGCTAATTGCTATACGACTTCTACAAGCTGAGTAAATCAATTTCTGCGAAAACGTATTTTTTCCTAAAAAAATGATTTATGCAAAAAGTAATCAACATTTTTGCAAATTTTAAAATCGTGCGTTTTCTGCTCACCGAGTACTATGCTTTCTGAAAATTTCAACGTTATATAGGGTTTTTTTTAAAAGTTAAAAACAATTGAAAAATCGGTCATTTTTAGCGGCTTTTTAGCGATAACTTTTTTTCTAATTAATCGATTTTGACCATCGACAGCTTAATTTATTTGTTTTTTAAAACTACATAAGCCTATTTTTTTTTGGAAAAAATTCATCTCCTTTTTGCTCTTTTATATGCAAAAAACCGTTTTTTCATTACTTTGAGCGCAATTTTGAATCACTTCTCCACTGATTCAGCTGTTACTTTTTAGTTCATTCAATTCTACGTGATTTGTTCTATAAAACTACATGCTCACTTTTCAGGTAGTATTTTTGTCAAGTAAATATCTAATTTGACTGGCCTATAAGTAAAAAATAAGTAGTAATACTGAGGAAAAACAGTAATATTTTAATATATTTCTATAATTTAAAATATCAGAGCTGATTTAACAACATAATCAGCACCTGGGAACAAAAAGAGTCAAATGGAAGCAGTTGCCAACAAAAACATTACTGGGAATATCAATAACTTCTGATTTTTGAATAATATCCTTACAGCCGTATTCATAGTCGTTCGCCGGCGAGTCGCCGGAGTTTCGTTATGAATAGTATGTTGGCGGCACTGTACGTCTATGTCAAATTCGAGGTTAGCAGGTTATATTTTGTGTCAATTTCTGTCAAAACTGACGCAAAACCTAACCTGCTAACCTCAAATTTGACATAGACGTACAGTGCCGCCAACATACTATTCATAACAAAACTCTGGCGACTCGCCGGCGAGCCGCTGGCGAACGACTATGAATACGGGTGTTAGATTTTCTTTTTAATATGTACGTCATAATATACACCTTCTGTTTAGTGCACCACTAAATAAAAACTTTATTTAGTGGTTATTACAAAATAGAATTTCTTTATAACAGTAAAAAGAAAATCGAAATAAATCAAGTTTCAAGTAAGTTAATCATTTTTGTATTTATTTCAAAACAGTAAAAAGTGACTCGGTACCTTTCTTAAATAAACGATTCTATTGTAGAGTCCGGCTGCTCTAAGATGGATAGGCACGTCATCATGGCCAGGGTGCGCAGTGGTTTGGCGATTATTTCAATGGGCCATGGCTACTTAGCAACAGCACGTTCTTAGATAGGCGGCCTGTTACCCGAGGGTTTAGTTGCATATAGTTCTCATTTGCGTTTCATTTTATTGAAAATGTCAACAAAAAAGATTGTTGTTACAGGATAGACGATTAAAAGTCAAGAGCGCGAAATTATAAACAATATTTGTATATATATGGATTAAAATAATAGTACATAATGTATGAATAATAATTTTGTTTTTAATTGTGATCGCAAATATTGTGTACGCCACTGTCAATTCCTGAGGCGCGTGACGTTACAAAAAATCGCACAACCAAAGTGTGTTGTGCCTGTTCCTATCTTAGAGTGGCCGGAGTCTATTTTCCATGACCAACCCTTAGTATGTAATTTCGTGTTGAACACATGGTAGTTCCCATGGCAAATAACTTCCTTCGTTTCTTTGCTTAGCTATCCATGGCTTACTAGTTAAAGGGCGTGAATGAACAAAATCGACCTAAAAATATTTACAAATTTCATTTTGACTAAAAATTGGCTTGAGTTCATGTTGCCGGAAACGACAATGTGAATTATTCCTGCCATTGGCTATTGAAGTGGATTCAAAACAAGTTCCGAGAATGACAAAGTCAGCTGTTGCAAATTTTTGAACAATTTCTATAATCGATCGATAATAAACTGAAAGGCGAATTCTGATAAATAAATAGGCCTAATATGCAGCAGGGCTAAAAAGAAAGTAGCGAAAGCTTTTTAGACAAATAAAAACAAGTTTGTAAAAGATGTCATAAAGAAAGTTGAATCTTCAGAAAGTAAAGAAGATAAATGGATTAAAAACCTTTAAAGTCCCAAATCGTTACGAAAACCCCAAATATGTATTTATGCACAGCACAACTGGCCCATAAAGTTAAGCTGGTAATACAACAGTCACAAATCGCAACAGTGTAACCACCTGCGGCAATATTTATCCGAACATAATGAAACATATCCAACTGAATTTTGATAAATTACCAAGCTACCTCTAGCGGCAGCTTGGGGAGTCGGGAGCGATGCTACATGCTCGCTGAAATGATAAAACCCGACTGGCGATCCACAGCCTCGATAATTCCACTCCCGCGGGGTGTAACGGCAGAAAAAGGTAATTTTGCAATGCAATATCAGCGAAAGAGCTAGCGGTCGGTTCGGCACTTCTAGAAACCGTACATAAACAAATGAACAGGGCCGGGCTTGGGCCGAAAAATCGGAAAATAACCGAATTACGACAAATAACTTCGCGGATGGAAAATTAACCTAACAAGTTTTAAATACATACATATACAATAGGCAAAAGGTATTCGACTTACTGCGGTTGGTGAAAGAATTAGAATTGTACAGATATGCAATATAATATATCAGTGTTGTACCTGTATGGCAGAAGACCCGAACAACTGTCCGGAATTATGAAATTCTCAATATACGTACAGCATAATAAACTTGCATTTATTGTCGCATAAGGGACAATAATTAAAGGAATTTCAGCCAAGAGACCATTTGTACCGTCGTACGTAAGTCAATTAAATATTATAGAAGATCGCATAATTTACTTGGAGTAATAAAGCACACACCACTTGTGAGTAGGTGGACAAACAAATATCCACTGTTGGGCTACTACCTTTAGAGCCACACAGAGTGACCATTTGGTGTGATATGTGAACTGTATTTCTTAAGACGTTGTGGGAAATGCTGTTAAGGTCGATGGCCGAACGGTACCGACACACGAAAATTGAAGAATTGGGTTTTGTCGACATATGATTTCAATAATACTGCGTTACTTGCCATTAACAATGAAGACACCAAACTGAAAATAAAGCATGTATTGATTGATTTTAGCGAGCTTTAGTAGTAAAAATCTGTAACCGAAGAAATGTTATACTTAACTTTATCCAAAATATAGGCTTGATGAAATATAAAATTGGGTGCACAAAAATGAAATCGACTACATTATTCTCCTTAGCATAGAATTTCGGCTTAGACCGCGTAGTATTTGTATATGAACACCCAGCAATTTCTGGCTTAATGTGCCTTGCACCTTGTGAAGTCGAGCAAAAACCCGCGCGATGGCCATGCTCTTTGGTGGCTCGTGTTGTTTGAGTATCTTGAAAACGAGGATACTATGCTAAGGAGAATAATTCGAGTAACCGCGAAAGCCTCAAACAGTACATCGACTACATTGTTACGTGAACATTTTCTTTTATTTTCCAACATGTTACGGTCTAAACCGGCGTTGGAAGGCCAAGGATACAAAAGACTCCGGTTAGCTCGCGAATAACGTAGCGTTTGCAGGGGGGGGGGGCAGATTTTGGGACTATCGAAAGCTACTAGTGGCCCCTGGGGATTGAAATAGGGCTTCCACGTTGCTCAGAAATAGTTGCAAGATACGGGCGTTATTGGAGACGTACAAATTCAGCGTAGAAGCACGAAACAAGGTATCGCGTACTTTAGTAAATATGATCGTAATATCGAGATGGTGTAAAAATCCGGTCGTAGCCGTTATTTAATAATTTGGAATAGCTTAATCACGATAAGATATTACGCGTGTTAACGCACTAACGAACAGAACTTCAAAATACGCACTTTCGATTCGTGGTAGCGAGTCCCTTTGCTCTTAACTGAAAATGACGTATGCCATCGCATAAAGAGATGACGTACCCCTTGCATAACGAAATGATGTACCCCATCGCATTAACGAGATGTCGTACCCCATCGCATTAACGAGATGACGTACCCCATCGCTTTAACGAGATGACGCACCACATCGCATAACGAAATGGTGTACGCCGTCGCACAGCGAGATGACGTACCCCATCGCATAACGAGATAACATACTTCCGGCCGAAACCGTTGTTGTCCCTCCCAAAATCTTCGCGCTAAAGCAACCAGTATTTGACTTGCTACGCAGGGAATCCCCTGGAAAGTGTGAACGCGAAAATTCCATATGGACCGGGATACGGGATCAGAAATTATTAGAAGCGACCGGTAAAGATCCACGTGCTATACAGAGTTTCTAAGATTTCGCGGTAGATTACTGGAAACCATTATGGCGTATGTTAGATCATCTATTCACTGCTGCTTCTATTGTGTACGTTAGGTTGTCTACACCTCTATTTCGATTATAATTTTGAGAAATCCTTGGAACTAATAGTTTTTGATAACTTTTGGTATCTGATTTTTTGAGACTGTCAGTATATAAGGGGATTGATTTCAGCTTCAATTTTGATATTACTTTTCGTGGCGTGGGACGGATTTTAGAAGCGTTTCTGGGTTCTTGGATTTCATTCTTCAAAATCTTCCGTAATCGGATTCAGCATTTGTGTGATAATTTTGTAATTTACTGAAATCCGACTGGTTAAACCTGGATCAAACATTATTTAAGAGCAACTCACCTGTGGCCGCCTGCCGTCTTAAGTATGTAATTTTTGTGCCCCCATTGCACGTTGTTTGGCGAGTGTCTGGTGTCTTGGGTGGTCGCAACTGTTACATGAGCAGTACGGGGACACCTGTACTCACAAATCTACATGATATAAGTTTAATCGCTAGTCGAATATATTCCTTAGAAGAGTTGAATACGAGGCACGGGTGACAGTATCCCTCCCCCCTAGGCATGTAGTTCAAAATTGCGGCTTGTGTATTCCAAAAGAGAGTCAGTATAATATTCCTTGGAGATAGATGTGAGTGACTCTTCCTTGGTTTTAGCAAAGTTCTCGCTCGCTCTCTTGGTTTCCGAGTATTGTTAGTGGACCCAGGTTTTTCAGGTTTCAACATGACTAATCTTCAGATTTTCGGTTATTTTATTTACTGTCATTCGGCGATTATCTCTCGCTGCACCTTCAACAGATGCAAAGACTCTGGCATACATCACCATATTGAAACTTTATTCTTCGATGAATTTCAATAGGTTTACTCCACTGCGAAAAAAACAAAGCGGACGGTGACGGAACGCTGCTCTCGTTGGTGCATGTCTCGTCTTTAGACTGCTACTGTGACAGCAGCGTATTGCTTACCTGTTGTGTTTTAACTTGGAGCTTCACTGACACAAAAACAAATAAAATGCGAAGTAAAATAAACACTAATTTAATACTCAACAACATATACAAACGCAAAGGTAACATGAACAAACGTAATAACGGTAACGCGACTATCGATGAATTTAGATAGATTAAGGGGGACCCAACTTCGTAAACCCTTTTATACAGTGCCATTGTCTGTTGGTTGGAATTTGATAACCTTTTGTTTTCTGGAAAATGAGCAGCCACGGATGTCGAGAGGGCCAGAGGGGGCGTCGGTCGGAGACGGGAGGGGGGAATGTGGCTTTCCACAGTTGTTCGAGCTTGTCCTCTTCGGCGTCCGTCAGTAGCACTTCCACGTCCTAATCGGAGGTTCGGGGGGTGGGCGTCGGTCTGTCCGAGAGTCGGCGTAACTCAGCCAAATGCCTCTCTAGGAACAGCTGAGCCAACGGGCTCTTCTGCAGGGTGCGGGCTTTCTGAACGGCGGGGTTGTTTTCTGGGTCAGGAGTTCTGGGGCGGCGTTTGGGGTGACCGGTGTATCTGGAGGCAGGGGCCCGACCTGATGCAGAAAGGCGTTGTCTGGCTCTAGCTTTTTCCGTCAACAGAGAGGCCGGCATCGGCGTCGGAAAAGACTCAACTCCTGGAGCGACGAGCATTGCCTAGAAATTATCCCTCCGGAGCACGGTCGGTAAAGGAATATTTCAACGAGGGTCCGGGCTTAGGCTGGTGGTGCGGCTCGTGGGCAGGCTCACGTGGCTGCCCTAAGCTATCCGCGTTGGTGCTGGCTCAGCTGAGTGCTGGTCCTCGACGAAGTGGAGTCATTTTCAGCTCCCCACGTTTTACTATTTAAAGGCCGCTTTTCTTTGTGTATTGCCTTCTCGACACTCATTGGTCTGTGAGTGGAGTTGAGCGACCCTGTTCTTCGTGATGGTGCAGCTGGCACGTCCAAGTAGCTGATTTGGGCAGCACTAATTTGCTGATAAAAAGCCAAAGGATTGCACTGATGCGTTCGCTGATATTGATATTCATGTTACTGCTGTTTGCTTCCCGGGGTGGTTTTTTTTCCGCGCTCGCTAATTTGTCTTGCTTCGACGTCGGCATTGCTCCCTTTGTTTTCTTTGCATTTTCCGCGTGTAAGGACACCTTACATGGGGCTGATTTGTTTAGGGAAAACGTTAGTTTGTAATTAATTTAAGTATCCGTATATTGGAGCAGAGCGGCTTTATGTTTCGTCGACGCGCGGTCGGTTGATCGCGGGTTGGTTTTTATGGCTGTTCTGTTTTCGAATACTTTTATGAGCTTGCATGAGCGTTGTAAACATTATAGCTGAGGAATTTTTCGAATTTAAAATTTACTTTTATGAGGGAGATCGATCCATTTTATGCCGGGTTGTTGTGAGCGCCCGGCGTTTTGATTTTCTTCAAACCGCGTGGGCTCGATTGTTCGATGCGTTTGGTCGTGATTGTTTCTTCCTGCGGTTTTCTGGCATTTTTCCGTTTCCAAAAAGTCCTTACACGGGGTATTTTCGCTTAGGGATACGCACTTTAGAGGTCTTAGCGGTTCGCTTAATTTAAAAGTATTTTATTCTATAACTGCTGTTTTTTTTCGTCAACGCGGGTTAGATGTGATTTATTAACCGGCTTCCGAGGATGGTATTTTATTGCCCGTTCGCTCTAGTGGAACTGTCCTTTTGGTAGATTCTGTGCGGATGATTATTACCGTTGTTTTTATGATTGACAGGACATCGCTGAATCTTTTGGAGCACATTTATGTGCATTTCCCTTGTTTAATCAAAAATCGATCCGTATTAACTAATTACTAGAGAAATATTCAGCAACTTTATGAACTTGTTTTGATCGAAATGTATTTAATTTTAGTATGTAGTTAGCAATATCTTGAGACACATTTTATTCATATTATATTATGTGACTGAAGATTATTTCTATTTTTGAAATTAATTAATGGTTAGTAGATCCATTACGAAACCATTTTTAATTGCGTTCAGAAAGGTAGTGGGATTGATTACTTCTAATTACGTCATTTATAACGTACATTACCCCAGCTCATGCCTTATATTGTTTAGTTTTTTATTTAACCCGATTATACATTTGTATATCAACGAATGTAGACCAAATAGTTCTTTAAAAAAATGTACAAGACTAAATTCAGCAATTCAAACCTTAGTAAGTAGGCTATAATAAATGAAAATAATATTAGAATACTGCACATAATTTGTCAAAAAAAAAATGATATGGATCTATAACAAAATAAAATTCAGACTTACCCTGTACACGGCTCTTCGATTATAGCACCGTCTGTTATATGGCGAATTCAAATATAGTACGGCGAGTCTTTAACGTTGCTGTTGGTATCTATCGTTTTACGGGAAAATATAGACATTTTAGCCAATTGTGTTTATGTACAAGTATTAAACGGGTTGTACTGCAGATGTAGACTACCACCGTCATTCTTACTACTGTAGCAAACACAACTGCATAAAATACCACCACTTAGTTTTACTTCCGATTTTGTGTTTTAATATTTGTTAAAATGCGAAACTACCACCGACTAAGATTACCTACGATTCAAATAACCACCAAGTGTAATATCACCGATACGAATGACCACTACATGAACTTACTATCAATTTGAGCGAATTTCATACCGAACGAAAAAACCACCATGTTAACCGCGGTTTGTTTAACGTGGTAGCAACTGACTTGCGACCACGGCCACCATTAAACAATGTGTATGCAAAATATCATCTTCCTCCGACAAATAGTTTTTGAGTTATATCGCCAACAGAGAGACAGACACACGGAATTGAGAAAATCTGTTTTTCATCATCTAGGGATCCTAAAACGTGATCTGAAGAAATCTCGGAAGGTGATATTTTTGTGATTACAATACTTCCTTCTTCTTTCAGACGAGGGAAGTAAAAATTGTTTCCTGTGAGAAAACACAGGCAAATGCGGTACCCATCCAGCGGATATTTATCTTAAAACCGGTTAAGAGCGCGGCCTATCCAACCATTTGTGACTGCAGGTCACCACCCGAGCTGTACAATGCGCAGTTTCACCATCCCGAGGCGTCTGACATCCAACTCTTGGCCAGTAGCTTTAGCTTAGGCTATCAACCATTACCCTTGCGATTTCAGACCTCAATTGAGCGAACCCGGCGCTAACGCTGTATTCGTGTCGGCCCAGCCCCCTTTTTACAAAGACAATTGGCCACCGCAGACGAGTCACCGACTTGAGAAAAAAACTTCTGTACCCAAGTTTGCCTTAAAGGCGTCTTGCATAACCATACCTGCACGCAGCATTTTCTCTCTCCTATTCTCACCATTTACATTTCCCATAACCCTTTACAGCATAAGGAAGTCACATTAATCCATTCACTTCTCCTCTAGAACATTCGAACCGCGTACCCGGATAACCTATCGAACAATACCGAACTCTGAAACACCTCCTCCAACGTCTCATACCAGAGACCGGCCGCACGGTTGCCCGCGTTTCGTCACACTCTTAAATCCTCATACAATCTGCATTCAAGCAGGACGTGCCTCACGCTGTGAACGCCACACCAACATTCATCAGTTGAATCAAGACTACTCGCACACAGCTAGGCATTCAAGCTACCATGCCAGGCGTCCTCTGTGGACCTTTTTCTACTGAAGATCTGTCACCACTCTTTCCAGGACTTTACCTGCAATGGGAGCAGGCTAATCGGCCTATAGGACTTCACATTATATTTGGGCTTGTCCGGAGCCTTGAGCAGCATTCGGATGTTTGTTCTTTTCCATAACCTGGGAGTATACCCCTCACTCACACAAAGACCAATCAAACCCAGGAGAACCACCCTCCATCTCCGGCGTGTGTCCATCCATTCTGGGAGACTTGCCCATACTCATTTGTCCAATTGCCGTATCGACTTCATCATAATCGACAAGGTCGGTTCTCGGATGTACTCGCCCTGCGTTCCCTTCCGCCCACTCAACTATTCTTCTCTGGGGAGAAACTCCCTCAACAAAAATCTTGCACATTCACTCGACTTCGTCACATACCAAGCTCGTCCAAGCCTCTTTCTTCCCACTTCTTTTCATATAGATCCTATGCGCCCCCACCCCCCTCATCCCCCACGGATCGTCATTACTGACCCTTGCACAATATGTCGGAGCTCCTCCTCAAACATCGCCCGTTCCGCTTCTCGCATACACCATTTCACACAGGGCGGAGCGTGGCCTTCCCATTCGCCGGATTTCGACTCGCCGGATACTTATTTCACCGGAAAGCTATTCGCCGGATTCCGTTTCGCCGGATTGTAGGGTGCGTGTCATATAACGAAATTCAGCAAAGTACTGTGTCTCGTTCTAGCCTGTTTAGGTTAGTTGCAGTATTTGATAAATTTTTTTCTCTACCACGGCCGGTGTTGTCCCCACGATCAGCATAGTGTCCTCGATCTTGATATCCGGCGAAATGCATTCTGGTCAAAAGACTTCCGGCTAATCGAATTCCGGCGTGACTGATTCCGGCTTATCGAATTCCGGTGAAAAGAATCCGGCAATTGGAAACGGAGCCGGGTTGAGGACTCGCCTCCATCCTTTCAACCAACATGAGTGAGTAAGGTGTTAGTAATTTAACGGTAACACTCGAATTAGTTAATAAACCGGATGCTTAATTGCTATTTTGAAATATTTCAAATTTGTTAAAACATAAAGCTGGCATATTATTACAGCATAATAGTATGATATTATTAGGAGTAAAAGTGATACTTTGTGTGACGAGACCGGACGCGTTTGACTGACGCCAGAACTAATACGAGTAAATATATATTTAAAAATTAGGATTATCGAGAATTGACGTCTACGTCAGTTCCCCACAATCAAGAAGGCCAATGTCAAAAATATTCAAAAGCCAATCAAGTTTTGAAGTATTTTTGCTCCGCTGGCGTAAAAGTAACCATTTTTATGTCTAGGCATAAAAGTAACGCAATTACCTTGCATGTCAAGGCACATAAGTTGTCACTTTGATGACGTTTGAAAATAAACAATTTTATGACGAAATATGAAGACTTTCAGAGGCTAGCAACACCAATTACTTCATAAAGATACGTAGTTACTGTCAAATTATTAAAATTTGAAAAAATGCTAGTTTGTGACCGTTCACTTAAGATGTGTTGCAGCAACTGCTTTTGGCTGCGGTCAGTGTTGAAATCGGATGTAAATCCACATCAGTAGTATTCCAAGTCGGTGGCATTTCATACATTTGTCACAAATTTCTCGAAGTCGATAGTAGACCAAGTCGGTGGTATTAAACTCCACGCAACCTAGGGGTATTTTCAGTAGCTCTCAACGTATTAGCAATTCGCGCCATTTCACATCAATTGCCTGCAGATTTTAAAAGATAACCAAGTGTGTAGCTGCATTTATCGTGGCCAGTAGTATCAAACCAGGGCCGCCGCAAGGTATTATTTTCCTACAAGCGGCATCACGAAGTGCCGCCCCTCTCTCGCTTCCCCGAGAAGAGGGGCATTTTCGAACTTCTACTTAATAGCAGAAATTTTGGTTTAGAAACGTTTCTTAAAAAATATGAGAAAAATATGTAATCAAAAATACATATTCTATTAACTTTTGCAGACCTAGGGCCGGTTGCAGAAAGCAATGTTAAGTCTGGTGTTAGCTAACGTCGCGTCAAAGTGAACAAAATCGCATCAAATTTTGTTTACTAATGTATTAGCTACCATAAGCATTTCAGATTTGATTCTTTTTTGTTCACTTTGACGTCGCGTTAGCTAACACCAGACTTAACATTGCTTTCTGCAACCGGCCCTAAAAGTTACAGATTATAGATCATGTGTAACACTAGCTTCTGCATACATTTTAATTAAACGTTAAAAATGTATTAAATTTGTCACATGTGAGCAAACGAAAATGAAATCAAGCTTAGCTTTGAAATATTTGTTTGTGTTGGTGGCACTATAAGTCTATGTCAAATTCGATGTTCGCAGGTTAGGTTTTGCATCAGTCTGTGTCAAAACTGACGCAAAACCTAACCTGCTAACCTCGAATTTGACATAGACTTACATTGCCACCTACACAAACAAATATTTCAAAGCCATACTTGATTTCATTTTCGTTTGCTCATATGTTACATCACCTAATCGAGCGTTACATCTATCCGGCGCTGGGTTTTATGATAACGCGAAGGCATCCGCTATGCGCAAAGTCGCGCTGAATGAACCCCAGCGCCGCCTCCCATTCAACGATGCCGGAAGAGTAAATAAGAAGCTCCGCGACAAATTTACTTCACTTTAGTTCACCAGTCCTGATCCCGTCCAGTTCCGACTTGAGTCTCTGGACTTCCTTTATTCCAAAATTCTCTCCTGTCGTTAGACTGAGGCGGTGTCTGCCCGTCTCCTAGCGTATCCACCTGAACCTTAACCTGACGTTAGATTGAGGCTGTATCTGCCCGTCTCCTAACGAATCCACCCGAACCCTGATCTGTACGGTAGATTGAGGCGGTGTCTGTCCGTCTCCTAACGTATTTTCCTATACATTCAAAGCTCCACGACCATACGCAGCAAGAATATTCCAAATCTATTAATAACTGTACCTATAGGAATCGTATGCACGTTCTGCTTGAATACGGCTCGAGCCCTATAGCCGCATTCATGAACTTACCTGGAGGGTCCGCCCTGGATGTTTAAAGACGTTATACAGAAGCCCGAAGTCCAAGCCCGCCTTTGGTGTACGTTCGCCGATGAATTCACCGAGAGCGCACGTCGAACTCTCAAGTCCATTTTTGTCCGCTAATATAAGCGAGTTCAGCCAGGTCAAATTTCACAGCACCGTCACTCCGGGAACAATGCCTGGTCATCCTGAGGCACCAGCACATCCCGCACTAGCCCCTATGCACCCCCGGAGTCGCAGGTATCCGTCACCTGTACCTGCCTGCTGATTGAGTTACGGACCGATCAGGAATCAAGAAACGCAGCCCCAGAGGAAACCGTTACTTTATTAATGTACAAAGTAATTCATAATTTGTATATCTAGTTAAAAACATTATACTGTTGTTATATATATGTTGTTTTTCTGACCGTATATATTTGAGTTAGAGTGAATGGGTCTACAAGTGATTGAAACAAAGACAAAGTACATGTGTATATATCGAGAAGGATGCCGACCACGAATAAGACACATACAACATCGAATCAGTACAAGAATTCCCATATCTGGGGACCTTAATAAATAAGGGAAACAACGTGGAAAGCGAAATCCGTAGAAGAGTAATACTCGCTAATAGAAGCTATTATGGGCTCCAGAAAAGTATGAACTCTCACAATATATCACGCACAACGAAGGTTAAGATATATAAAACACTTATAAGGCCAGTACTCCTATACGGCTCAGAAACCTGGACGTTAAATAAAAAAGAAGAAAACCTACTAGGCTGTTTCGAAAGAAAAATATTAAGAAGAATTTATGGTCCTATTAAGGAAAACAACATGTGGAGAAGAAGATACAATTATGAACTGTATGAGTTGTTTCAAGATATAAGCATCGTTAAGACAATCAAGATCGGACGACTGCGGTGGATAGAGCACGTTGCAAGACTAGAAGAAAACGATCCACTAAAGAAAATAACATTCAGCCAACCTGAAGGGAAAAGAACAGCCGGCCGTCCACGAACTTGATACCTTGATCCTCTGAGCAAAGATCTCAAGATCTTGGGAATACGCCATTGGAAAGTGACAGCGCAGAACCGACCAGAATGGAGACGGATCCTTGATTTAGCCAAGGCCTGTGATGGGTTGTAGCGCTATTTGATGATGATGAACCTTTTTCTCCGATTTGAGCTAACCCAATGTAGAAATTCATAAACGTTTGAACCTTTCCGAAATTAATGGAAGTCTTATCACACCAGATTTAAAACGTTAAATGACCAGAATTAATTACCAGGACTAAAGTTAACCTCAGGAGGGCAAAATGTTACAATGTATGTAATTATAAGACAAAACAGTCTGTAAAAAGGTTTAGAAAGACTTTTGTTAAAGTATTTGTTGTGGTTTTAGACTGCTTCTATTTTTGCCGCATTCAAATATTTAAGAACGTTTTCTGTCGTTTTATAACCAGTCGCTAGGTGAAATTCTTGGAAATACATATGCCTTCAGGCTTCGAAAGCCAAGTGCATGACTAGACGGCCATACACGGAGTCACAGACAGACGAGGGTAGATGGACGAAACTTATTGCCCAGAGCTTGTACAGCCAATACGGCTATTGAGAGAACGTCGTCTCGGGCAACTGAAGGCGCTCGAGGTGGGCCAAGTTTGAGCAAGCCCTTTGATTGTGCAGAAAAAGCCCTGGGTCGTCGAGATAGCCGCTGTCGAAAGCTTAGGTGCGAGTGAAAACTTTGTTACGTCGCATTGGGCGATTGCCATTCCTTCGGATCGTAGTGCGGATGTAAAATACACCTCGCTTTAGCTTCTTTTTATTATTACAACGCATGTGCGATTTTCTTCGCTCCAGCGGATTTAAACAGCGATTTTTAAGTTTAGATAAGCTCGGAGGCGTCGCTTTCTGTCGTTTATCGTATATCGTTTGAGAAGGGGCGCTTCACCGCTTTCGTTTGCGTTTGTTCAACTCCGTGCCACCCACATAGCTGTAATTTGGGTTCTACTACTCAGTCGAACCTGATTGACAGATAGTAAATCCTTTGAGATCAACTCGTTTTAAGGTATCTGTACTAGATGATTTTTGAGGATTTCACGGCCATTAAGTAACAAACGACTTCCGGGGTTGGACCGTGTGATGATTGAGAGAAGAACTCAACGTTTCGCCCACTTTCGTAAGGGGCTTCATCAGGAGGAAAAAGCAAAAGAGCACGGTAACTCAACGTGTGAACCACGCCAGAGGTGAAACTCGACTGACTATCGGAAGAAGAAAGGCGAGAATTTATAGGCAAGGACCGTCGCGATTCAGCAAATGCCGTCGCGGGTCAGTGGCGGAGGGCGGGGTTAGAAATTAGCACTTTCCACATAGAAGGAAGGGGAAAGCCTTCGTCCCGATTGAGATTATTAGGGTGTTTGCAAATCTCAATGGCTTCGCGAATCTTTCTGGTAAAGAAGAATGGGGATTTGCAGATGATGGAAGTTTCATCAAAAAGGATCTTATAACCAGCATTACAAGAGCTCTTGTAATGCTGTATACATTGGTGAAACAGGTCGTTCAGTGAAAACTCGCATCTCTGAGCACCAGCGCTGTCTCAAGTCAGGTCTCGTTTCATCATCAGCCATCGCCGAATACCAACGCGATACTGGTCATAAGATCCTTTTCGATGAAACTTCCATCATCTGCAAATCCCCATTCTTCTTTAGCAGAAAGATTCGCGAAGCCATTGGGATTTGCAAACACCCTAATAATCTCACTCGGGACGAGGGCTTTCCCCTTCCTTCTATGTGGAAAGTGCTAATTCCTAAGCCCTGCCCTCCGTCACTGAACCGCGACGGCACTTGCTGAACCGCGACTGCGCTTGCCTATGAATTCTCGCCTTTCTCCTTCCGATCGTTATAAGAGTTTCGCCTCTGGCGTGGTTCACACGTTGAGTTACCGTGCTCTTCTGTCCCTTCCCTCGCAAAGAGTTTCGCCTCTGACGTGGTTCACACGTTGAGTTACCGTGCTCTTCTGTCCCTTCCCTCGCAAAGAGTTTCGCCTCTGGCGTGGTTCACACGTTGAGTTACCGTGCTCTTCTGTCCCTTCACTCACAAAGAGTTTCGCCTCTGGCGTGGCTCACACGTTGAGTTACCGTGCTCTTCTGTCCCTTCCCTCGCAAAGAGTTTCGCCTCTGGCGTAGTTCACACGTTGAGTTACCGTGCTCTTCTGTCCCTTCCCTCGCAAAGAGTTTCGCCTCTGGCGTGGTTCACACGTTGAGTTACCGTGCTCTTCTGTCCCTTCCCTCACAAAGAGTTTCGCCTCTGGCGTGGCTCACACGTTGAGTTACCGTGCTCTTCTGTCCCTTCCCTCGCAAAGAGTTTCGCCTCTGGCGTAGTTCACACGTTGAGTTACCGTGTTCTTCTGTCACTTCCCTCACAAAGAGTTTCGCCTTTGGCGTGATTCACACGTTGAGTTACCGTGCTCTTCTGTCCCTTCCCTCGCAGAGTTTCGCCTCTGGCGTGGTTAACACGTTGAGTTACCGTGCTCTTTTGCTTTTTTCTCCTGATGAAGCCCCTTACGAAAGTGGGCGAAACGTTAAGTTCTTCGATCTCAATCATGACACGGTCCAATCCCGGAAGTCGTTTGTTACTTAATCTGTACTAGATATTTTACTGAGATATGAGTTTTTCCCAATAACGTGTATAAATGATGAGCGCTCGCTCAAGCAGTTATTGAATTCATTTCACGTCATTGTTTGTTGTGTTGTATTATTTTGTGGCGCCGTTAACGCTGTCACATGACTCTGCTGACTCGACTTTTCCGAACAAAACCAGTAAAATATTAGTCATGTTAATTTCATCTAAAATATTGCCATCAATGGTCAAAATCGCCGATCTCAAGTATGTCTTGATTAATTTCAGTTTAGAGTATGAACTGGGAACGTCAATAAAATTCATATCGCTACAGATGTATTGAGAAAGGAACTTAATAAATTATTTTTACATTAACAATTGAGAACTCCTTGAGCGTCTTGCTTCAATATTATTTTGAAACGATGGAAATGTAAATAACAGAATTGAATCTTGTTGTAACCGAAGAACATTTTTGTGAGGTTAAGTTTTCCATGTTTGTTATATTTTATTGTTTAGCAACATGATTTATTATAATAACGAGATGTGTTGCTTGTTATGGTTATGATTTAAACCATATTTTCTGTTTCCAGAAGACGTATTGACTGACGACAAAGGAGAATGTGTTATTTGCCTAGAAGATCTTTCTCAAGGGGATGTGATAGCTCGCCTGCCCTGCCTGTGTATATATCATAAAGGGTAAGAAATGCAAGCAAGCACTTTGCCAGGGGATCTTGTGCAGTAAGAAGCTCGATCTTGTGTAAAACGAATGTTTTGCAGGTGCATAGACCAATGGTTTGAAGTGAATCGCTCGTGCCCCGAGCACCCCGGAGACTAGCATCGTTTTAAAGTAAACTTTTTGTACATATGTAAATATGTGTGTATCGTAGGAACCAATTACTAGAGTTACGAAATCTGGAACTACTGTGCACTTTGCAGTAATCCTGAATGAGTTTGTCAGTACCGGTTAAGTTTATACCATTAGTTGGATCTGTATCTTTCGAGTCTTAATCAGTAGTAACTTCAACGATGCTGTTGCCATACTATTCCATTAGAGTACAGATAGGTCGGGGCTTGGCTTGGAGAGCACGGCTCTTGGCGAGGATACAGGTTCGGCTGCTCTTCTGTTAAGTTTCAAATTACTATATGTGCTGCGTTAGCGTTATGTGTTGTCCGAACAGTTGGATCGAGTGGTTTTCGAACAGACGAGGAAACCGAGTTACCTCCAGCCATACTTGTTTCTGTTTCGTTCATCAGATTTGATGTATGTCATAATCTTAATGTGCTAACATACAGTGACAGTTGCGTTATTTTTGTCCCTTGAGCGTGTGTCATTAAAGGCGCATTTGGTTGAAATACCCCAACTGAATTCGGCAAAACAGTGCAGGATGTCTGCATTTGTAGGACTTACCATAATGCTACCTTGGGTGGTTCATATTGGACATAAACGCAAAAAGCAGCTACTAAACTTCATAAAATTAGTTAAATAGAGGGCGGGGTGTTTATACAGTGTGGTCCAGAAAGTTTGTAATATATATGAAATTTTTTTATTCGCAACCATATATGTAATGTTAACATTCCTGATCTCATTTGAGTGGGGGAAGTCGTACATTTCAGCCCGCTACTTCCCGCACTCACTTCCCGTTGAAGTGCGGGAAGTACATTTCCGACCGCTGAGTAGGTAGGGTCACTGGGAATCTCGTTGATCCATTCATGCGCGCCACAACCTGTCGTATTATAATATAATAATTTTTCCAATTATTGTTTAGAATAAAGTGGTTGCGAATAAAATAGTATACAAACCTCGACAGGAAGTTTCCTTAGTCTCGAGATAATAGCTGATTTCGACGCTTCGCGTCTCAATCAGCTAACTAATCTCTCGACAGTAATGAAACACTTCCCATCTCGGGCTGTAATATACTATTATTAATAGCTATATGAAAATATTTTATGAAAAGTTGGTTTAATATAGTAGTACTGCAAAACGACTCCTAATCTGCTTTTATTTCTATGCAAACTACAGCGACTGGTTTCATTGAGTGGCCCGTTCTTCTTCTTTATCTTGAAAATTTTATATGCCACTGAACAATGCTATTTCTATAGTGACATTTTAACGACGCTATTGATATTTTTTTTCCATATGTTGCAAGTCTCTAGACCATACTGCATACTCAACACCTGCCCGTAGGATTATAAAAATTAAGCATGGAAATTGCTGAGTGCCAGAAGTGGCCTAGAATTTTGCAACTGTGTATAGTAGCTGCACTACGTTACATTTTCTTCTCCCTAACTGAAACTGGTGTTCCCGTTGGCCCTCAGCAACTTCCGTGCTTATCATTTTAAGGCCATGAACTGCAACGATGCGCTTGTTATTGATAGTATCTTACGATTAAACAAAGTTATGCTGGACACTAAGTGTGCCATGACTGCATTGGAATTCATTCTACAGCAAATTGCCGAATAGTGAGTATGTGGAACTGATCGACTGAGCTTTGAATATTAATAATGTGCGGAGTCTGCCACAGGTGCTAATTAACACTTAGTTTTTACGAGTTGTAATAGGTACGCATATTTATAGTTACCAATGTAAAGTATGTGTTATGTTTTGTTTCTTAGTTATCGATTTGGGCACATTGTTACGTTTCTGTGAAATTATACTTGAATAAAAAAGTTCGTAAATTCTTGACAGAGTGAGTTTTTAGGTTGCATGCAATTTGAAAACAAAAACACAAGCAAAAATATTATATGATTTGTTGAGTTATTGAATTTTGTCTCTAATTTTTTATTTTTACCCAATAAAGGGTGTTCATTTTCTACCAGATGGTATAGAAAAGCTACAGGGTCAAATAAATTAGCTTTCTAATGTGAATTTTAATACAGAGTTTGTACCAATTCTCTTGTTGTTTGCCGAGAGTCTGTACTATTTGCATCCTATGCTATTTAAAGATTTAAATAATGTTATCGTGATGTTTTTAACCTCCCTCCCAGCACTTTTGTCCGGATCCTTTCTTGGCTTAATCAACGAATTCTTTGAACCTTTATTACTTCAACAAAATCGTGATACTCTAGTTCCTGCTATTCTTTGTACTATCTTCCGCTGCATTTACACAAACCACTTACTTAAATCGTTTGTTTTTAACGTTCATGCCTCACACATGTATATGGGGATTCTCTGGTAATTAACTGATCTTATGCTACAAAAAATAACTAGCTACCTTAGAACAATAGCAATTAGGCAATTGTGGGAAAATGTAGCAAACATGAAGTCGATAACGATAAAAGATTGAGTGGTTTTGCTGATTGAAAAACGATACGACCAATATATTATCAAAGTCGGAAGCTGTAGAGAGGCAAATGCCGACTCTGATCATTCTATGGTTAAGACTCGTTTCAGACAAAACTATAGATTTTCAGAAAATCAGAAAAAAGATCTACTAATTCCAGAGAAAAAAACTAAGATATATCGAGAAGGTAGAAGACAGTTTTTGTTACCGCACGAATATGACTTTACGACACACAAAAACGGAAAATATACCTAGAATTACGCGGCCCTAACTCCGTTACGATGTACAGTAACAAAAGATTGCTCCAGCTAAGGCCTCAGTTGAGAAGGCAGGTTCTTGACGATCGTTGAGTTAGAGCTACAATCCATTAAACGAGATAAAAGATGTTAAATAATTGAAAGCGCCACCACATTCGGACTGAATCGGGAAAAACAAAATCGACAACACGGTCAACGCACTCTGAACGTGGAAGCGAGTGATTCACCTTTTTACTTCTACCTTGGCGCAGCTTGAGGTGGCGGCTGCAACATCTGAATCGAACCTACCTTTAGCTGCACTTGCTTACATCATCTGGATTCCTGTACATCAAAACAAAACACAAAAAGGCATGCAAGCACCAATGAAAAACGTAAATAATTAACAATAAACTCTATTAAAGTAATAAAGTATGTGAGTAACTATGAACATGAAAATGTTTACTCGTTACACTTAAAAATAATAGGCAAAAGGGGTTAGTCAGGTTAAATGGCGACGTTTAAACTAAACACAGCGGTAAAATGACAATCAACGACATGGCTACATTCTAAACTGCAAAACGTTAGCATATAAAATAAGATCGTATGGACTAAAGGTTTGAGGCTTCAACACTAAACTATGAATTTGGGCTTGACTTATGCAGGAACGTACTGAGTTTCGAAGATTGTCCTTACATTTTATAAGACAAAAGAGGGAAAGTAGTATAGAACAAAAATGGAACTGAATAGAATACAGGATGAAATTAACTACAGAAGAATGGTTTGATCGAAACTGTGAAAAAACGCTTAAAAAAGGAACAAAGCAAGAGAGAACATGTTAAGAATAAGAATTCAGGCAAATACAAAAGTATATCACGAACAAAGGAGAAGGACGAAAAACATATTAACGGGACGCCAAGAAAAGACATCGAGAGAAACAGATCGGGTAATTACAGGAAAAATATAAAGCAAAAGAAATAAACATTTTTTACATATTTGTGGCAAGATGGCAACAATACCTGAAGAACTGCTGAACGAAGGACAGAACTAGGAGGAGGAAGAGGAAAACACAGACCTGGATTAAAGAGAACAAGAAACCGAGGAAGTGCCAACCCTTGAAAAAGTAGAGAGAATGAAAAATAACAGGACCCTTGGGGAAAATAATGTAACTGCGCAGTGGAAAGCCAATAATATAGCAAGTACACGAACTAATAACAAAAATCTGAAAAAAGGAGACTATACCAGAGAAATGGACACGAGCTCTGGAGAAGCTGGGAATATCAAAGAATCTGGTAAGATTAGTAAAAATGACACTGAAAGATACAAATAGCAACGTGAAAATACTAGGAAATGCTTCAGAAAGTTTTTAAGTGGAACAAGGTTACGACAAGGCGACCCATTGTCTACACTTATCTTTAACTTGATATTATTAGAAAACGTAATAAGAGAGAGCAAAATCAATAGAAAGGATAGCAACCATTGATGTGGCAATATTTGCTGCAAAGTCAAGAAGAAAACTTTAAAAATTAATCCCAACACCTAGAACAAACAGCAAAAAAAAAGAGGACTAAATATGATTAACGACCAACAAAGAAATGGTGAGATGTGAGAGTGAGAAGTACAGTTTATCTAGGAGTTCAGATTAATGAAAACGAAGATGAAAAAGACGAAGTGCAATATATCCATGTGACTTATCGAGAATGAATAAAGATATACAAAATAAGTTAGAAGATATTTGGCTGAGGAGACCAAACGAAGAAATACTGAGGCTATATGGGGAATCCAGCATCATAAATGTGGTGAAAGCTCAACGGTTACAATGGCTGGGACATGCGGAGGAAACGGAATCGCGCAAAGAGAGGCTGTCCAAAGAAGAAATTGCTGGAAATGCTTGAGTACGATTTGAAGAAACTAAAAGAAAGACTGAAGGAATAAACCAGGGACAGGAGGGAATGGAGAAGAATAATTACTAAAGCTCTGGGCCACTAAGGCCACCTCAACTCCCTTCCCTCTGGGAAGTTGCAGCCTTATTCCCAAAACAATTTTATACCTTCTTCTTCGTCCTCTTAACTTAGGCTGAGAACCTGTTACTACCCACTAAGTGCGATTTTATAAGCCAACTTCTAGCCTATCCCGTTGAATTAACAAGCCAAAAATAACTGGAAGTTGAAGATGTGACTAATGAGGTGTGTGTCAAAATATCCTGGATAGTGTGGGATGAGTGTGTGGATGCTCTGTTTTGGTGAAACTAGCAGTTGCCGCTTTCTCCTTTCTCGCAATCAACTAAAAACACTCAAGTAGTATTCGTTGTTCACCATTTAACCTTATGAACTGATTATTCATGATGAGCAACACCTTTATGATCGAAGAACATTGAGGGCATTGTCTTAACACGTGTGCTTCCTTGACACTTCTGCTGGCATTTTCCACTGGCAAGACGAGGTTGAGTCATAGCCATAGACACAACTCATCGCCTGCACACAAATTTCCCCTCTAACACATCTTCAAATTTCATTTACGTCCTGGGCGGCGCTGAAGAGTTCATTGTGAACATATCATAAAACGTACCTAACCCTACTTTTATAAACATATTTAACAACAACAAAGCATTTAAACGTTTAAAATGGTATTAACTGTAATTTATTGCAATAAAAAAAGGATTCATAACAAATGATCAAAATGTTCACCGCCTTCGCCCAAGCATTTGGTATTTATTAACATATTTGGATTGTTATCAATTTCATTAATTTTCTCCTATACGCTGTACCGCAGTTTATGTATCCGTTAATGGAAAATCAAGTTCTTTAAATACTGCCATAGAAGGAAATCGCATGGCGACAGGTCTGGCAGGATAAGGTGTTTGCATGTTTCAAGTAGTAATCCGTCTTGTCATGTGTAGCGTGTGCAGTGATTCAAAGAACAAACTGAAAATATTATAATACAACACAAGGTTTGGAAATTCCTGCCGAAACTCTTCAAAACAATTGTGGATCTAGTACTGCCATATTCCATCAACTCGACGGCCGTTACGAAAATAGGATTCGATCATAAAAATGTTATGTTCTTGTAGCAAAGCCATTTTAATTGAAGAGATTACATTACCAAACACAAATAACTGACAGGTAAGAGATTATAGAATACGTCTTGTCTGCCTGTCTAAAGAAGCTGCTATTCTGTAAAGATTCTGTTTTAGTTAAAATTATTAAAACAAACTGTACTTACGATATTTCATTAACGGAACAAAAAGTGACGTTCGGTTGAAGCAGCTGATGTGGTACGTTCACAATGAACTCTTCAGCGCCGCCCTGGACGTAAATGCTTTTTAAACACCCGTTAGTTGGGGATATGTTGTTGGTGGAATACTTACAGAACAACAAACCTTGTATATTTGCAGAAAATACCCATATTTGGATGCCTTTTATTATTATAAAGATTTTTGCTGTGCGTTACAAACTGCTACACTGTGGAATTAACCTTTTTATTCGCAACCATATATGTAATGTTAACATTCCTGACCCCATTTGAGTGGGGGAAGTCGTACATTTCAGCTCGCTACTTCCCGCACTGAGTGCGGGAAGTACATTCCCGACCCCTGAGTAGGTAGGGATACTGGGAATCTTGTTGATCTATTCATGCGCGTCGCAACCTGTCGTATCGTAATATAATAATTTTTCCAATTATTGTTTAGAATAAAGTGGTTGCGAATAAAATAGTATACAAACCTCGACAAGAAGTTTTCTTAGTCTCGAGATAATAGCTGATTTCGACGCTTCGCGTCTCAATCAGCTAACTAATCTCTCGACAGTAATGAAACACTTCCCATCTCGGGCTGTAATATACTATTACATAGTCTTACAAATTGCATGAGAACTGTTAAAAACATATGACATACATAAGAATAGGGCACCGATTGGTTGCATATTTTCAGATTACGATCACTATCTATTGTTTTTGTGACCATGGGTACTTGATAATTGCACATTTTAATGACAATCCAAAATTTTGAGAGGAATTTTATGGTAAACGATTGCTTTTACGCTGATAAATTGGGCGTATCTTATTTTTACTCTTTTTAATTCCCCTTCAGGTAATAAACTAAAATTTCAAAAAATGTTACAGGTACAAACATAGTTAGACGTAAAAAAATATTTCAAAGATAGGTAGAGTGCGTCTTACATTAAAAAGTAAAATCAAGCTCAGTTTCACCAACTTACCTGACCCTGAAGCTTTCGTGAAATAAATAATCACAATTTAATAGAAAATGGGCACCCTGTATTCCTGTATACAGGGTGTCCAAAAAATGGCGGATTAACTCTACAGTGCGTTACTTGGGGATGCCTAATGAACCATGGAAAAATATGAAAAAAATTCCCTGGGCCGTATTTTTCGAAATATTTCTGGTCAAAGGTGGATAATGAAATCCATTTATTTAAATAACTAGTGTATAATTATAGTGTCAAATATATCTGGGACTTATTAAAATATCTGTTTTTTTAATATTCTTGGGATTTAACTAAATTGTTTTCAATATTTAAGTATTTTAAAAAACTGATTTCCTGTTGAGTTTGTCAATTACTAAATATGGCAAACAGGCTTTGTACAATAATAATATACGAAATCAAGCTTGGCATTGAAATATTTGTTGTATGAATAATATGTTGGTGGCACTGTAAGTTCATGTCAAATTCGATGTTAGCAGGTTAGGTTTTGCGTCATTCTGTGTCAAAACTGACGTAAAACCTAACCTACTAACCTCGAATTTGACATAGACTTACAGTGTCACCAACATATTAACAACTTACTATAGATACATTTTTGATTGAGAAATTGTTGCAGTATCAATGTTGCCACATTTATTTTTATTAATTTCGAAATATTTCGAAAAATACGGCCCAGGGATTTTTTTTCATATTTTTCCAGGGTTCATAAGGCATCCCTCAGTAACGCACCGTAGAGTTAATCCGCCATTTTTTGGACACCCTGTTTGTATATTCCCATGAAGCTTAGGAGAGGCTGTTTTACTATGAACGACTTTATACTGAAATTGAATATGAAAGTGCATTGGATGCTGTTTATTTCTAGAAACTGCATTAAAATTGATGATTCTGGAGTGCCAATAATATGAGTACAATAAATTATTTGTATGACAGTGCAGGAGCTACCTTACACGCTATTCGAATTTTCTAATTTTAGCAATAATTGTACTGCATTATCCACTTGGAATTATTTATTTACTGTCAACACAAGGATTACCTTATTTGCTTTTTAAAAGATCTAAATTGTACTTTAATCGGGCAGTATAAATGTGTTTAAACTAACTTTACAATTTTTGTTACCAAGCTGATTTATGAAACCTTACTGGCATTAAATATAAAAATTCATATTTCAAATGATTAGGACACTTTTGCATGGTAAATGTAATGATTTTTTTTAAATTAATAAACTTTTAACTTCTATAATTTAAAAAAATACTTTTAGGACAACAGTTCTTCGTCATAAAATATAAGTAAATTAGGAAGTAACTAAAAATTCAAGAAGTTACCTTAACCAAATGCTCTTTAATGTCGACATGCCCAAGTTTACCAATTGCATATCACAAGGTACTTACAGTAACTGCTTTGTATCGCTATTTTGTAAAACTAGGATGGTCAAAGTGTAATGAACCATTTTGAAGTGTTTCTGTGCCGCCTGTGTAAACAGACTTGAACTTTCTGGTTTGTAACAAATTGTATTACTGCTACACTTCTAAGCTGCTTTATAAATTAAGTATTTTATATACAAACAAGTGCAGTAAATGTTTTGGAAATGTGTTGGTTGTATTTAAAGAACCCTCTGGCGGCTTGTTAGCATCAACTTCGTTGAGGTGGAACTGGATAGAAGTTGTAAGTATAACTTTAGAGAAGAAACAAAACTTCTGTGTTTATATCAGGTAAGTACAGGAAATTCGTTAGTAGGGGGGTGCCAGTACTGGACACCCTTAAGAAAGTTTCGTGTCTTTGATCGTTTTTAAGTAATGTCAGAGTTAATCTAAATAAATGTATAGCTGGTGCATTTAATAGTATATTATGATACTAGTGTATTAGTATGCCTTTAAAGCGTGTGCGATGAGTTTAAGAGCACGACGCGAAGCGGAGTGCTTTAATGGCACTTATACACGTGTATCGTACGCTACTGTTTCTACGATCGCAACAGAAATATAAAAACTTAGTTTGGTGGCACTTTTTCTGTCACATGTTAGATATTGTACGTTATATTGACATTCAAACTTACATAAAGCGTGTTTTAAAATATTATTAAAACACGCCACCAATGGCAACGTGTGAAAAAGATGTAATTCGGGTGCTAATATTATGAGTGCTACAAACGTCACTTTTGACACTTAAAACTGTGCAAAAAGTTGTCATTTTGACATGATCGTAGCAAAAAGAACATTTTTTGTAGACAGGATTCAGTAGTTTACATAATAATTTAAAAAAATCTTATAGGTCTAATTTTTTTAATTTAGTAAATGTACCGGTAGTTGATACAGGAATGTGGGTAGGGGACGGACGATGAGCAGGTAATTGACACTTAAATTATTTTGTAATTATATTTTTCCATCTCGGATACATTATAATGTCATCTATTATTTTTCTCTTGGGCTTCTTGAATAGGCAAACAATTTCTTCCTTAAAATAATAAAGCCTATCTATCTACTTTTAACGGCAATTTCCAAGAGTTAATACCGGCCCTAACCATAGTTCGGATGTCTGCTGCTTCAGAATTATTCCTGCAAGAAAAATGAGAGTAATGCATTTATTATATCGTGTGTTCCAAAAAAAAAACTCATTTAGGGCAAACCTTGAAAAGAAAGATAAAAAATGTCAGATTGCATTGTGTTTATGAAAACATTGTCACTGTGACAGGCAAAAGTTTAGACTGCATTAAGTTTACTTGTATCAAGTAAAAACAAAATAAGATGGCATTTACACGAGTGTATTA
>CALNHX010011867.1:0-29009 GCA_940337035.1 Agriotes lineatus
CGCTTCGCCCGTTGGGTAACATTTACACCTCTTGAAGATAACACCCACATTTCACAACTTGTTTCATAATAGCTGTTTATGTAATAAGATGCAAAATGATCATATTATTAGCATTAAACTTGAAATTGTCTACTGAAATCCCTAGGTTGATGTGTACAATACGTGTGGGAAAAGCAAATTTTGCAATGTGTTAATATAAGTTTTTTTAATTCCATATAAATCTCAATACAATAATATTCTGAAGTTTTGGCAGTTTATATAATTAGATTGTCAGTAATCAAATATTTAATATACCAAAATATTTAGTGGAGCACAGGCCCCGTAGATAAAAAAATAATAAAAATGTATAACAAGAGATCAAATAAATTTACAATTAGAGTCGCCCGTGATAGATGTTATACGTTTGGCAGTACTGAAGTGTATTGTCATTCTGTGTCAAATTCGAGATTAGTAGGTTAGTCTTTTTGTTGTTTGACACAGACTGACGTAAAACAATACTGCCAAACGTATAACACATATCTCAGGCGACTCGAATTGTAAATTTATTTGATCTCTTGTTATTAATTTTTTGTTAAAACGTGTTCATATGATTAATTTTCGAACTAGTGCGACAACAATTGCCATTTCACAATTTAAATGACAACTGAAACGTCATCATTATGGTGTGGAATTTTAAAAATTTCTATTATAATAGGTAACATTTACGTTTTTTACTGTTAGTCACTTTTACTAAACATGAAATTAAAAACCTTATTTTGCTCCACCATATAGTGCCACGCTAAGTAATAACAATTTATTTACTTTACCACTCAATTAAAATTCTTCAGACGGTTAAAATAACAGTGGAAATGAGTTTCTAATAATAGAATATTTGAAACGGCAAATTATCAATTTTTAAAGATCTAATTAAAAAATTACTTTGATCTGCAGAGGTAATGTAAGAGAAGCATCTTATTTTTTTGGAAATATTCCGAATGGGATTTAATTACATTACTATTGCAAAAACATTGTGCAGAATATATTTAACGTACACCAAAATGTAATAGTTTAAACATACTGAAATTGTTAATTATAGAACACGCATTCACTTTACTAGTATTGATTTCGACCCGAATAACTTGTACAAATTCACATTTTTGTCGTAACCGTTTAATCAATCGCGACTAATCCAATATTATATGAAAAGTCCCATTAAACTACAAACAGCAACCGCTTTAGCGTTAAAGAAAAGTGGCAAAATTAATAAAAAACGAGTATATTCATTCCAGATGGCTCTAAACATAACTCGACACACAACCGATCACGGTGATTTCCTCCGTCTAGGCATCGCAATTATGAGTTACTCTTCTTTGCGTATCTCCTGTAGTCCTAAGTCGTAGCGTATGGCACGATTACGTATATATCTAATATTATATAAATATGATAACGGCATACCACATTGAAAGCACTGTTCAACAGATCACGAAGACTATAGTCTGTTCAGTAAACATAAAAACACAAAGTGGCCTTTGATTTCCAAAATTTCATGAGTTTACTTTCAAAATGCCTCTTTGTCTAAGAATGTACTTACAAAAGTTACTAAAACAAATAGGTTAAGGGTGTGACATTTACTTAGCATCTGTCACAAATGT
The DNA here is from genome assembly GCA_940337035.1 of Agriotes lineatus. Taxonomy (NCBI): domain Eukaryota; kingdom Metazoa; phylum Arthropoda; class Insecta; order Coleoptera; family Elateridae; genus Agriotes; species Agriotes lineatus. The sequence continues at coordinate 1,632 of CALNHX010011867.1, forward strand.
TATAAATAACTACTCTTAAGGATATTATACAAATACTGTGTTGGATACTATTGACGTAGCGTTTATTAATAGTTATTTTTATTACGTTTTATAGAACTTCAGGCAAAAATTATTAGAAATATGTCTACTTTGACAATAAAATAATGAAAAATATTAATTGTCATTGGCTGTCATTTTTAAATTTAAACCCGCCTTTATACAGGTGTGAAAAACTTTGCAAAGCATACTACAGAATCCCTAATACAAAAATTGTATCCATATACCAACTTTAAAAAAATTCAAATATGTTTGTGTTTACTGAATGGCCTATATTAGCCTGTATGTATGTATTATCGTTAACATCGTTTTACCTTGCGGTGTAGAGGCTTTATGTGCTTGCATCTGGCGGTACAATGCTCAACTTGCCCCGGATTCGGGATACAAAGTTGGAGCGCACCTTTTGTGCTTGCACATTGTGTGATGTGTGTGTGATGTTGATATGTTGACCTTGTTACTCTATCTCTTAGGTATGTGGTTCTGAGTAGAGCACAGTTAATTTGGTGCCCAACTGTGAATGGTCTCACCGAGCCTGGTACCAATCGCCAAGGCTGCGGAAAAATTCCGGTCCCAACGGGATTCGAACCGAATACTTGCTTACTAGCAAACCTAGCGCTACCCAACTGCGCTACCCGACTGATAGCCTATGTGTCGTCTCAAAGGGCTCCTGACAAAAGCCGCTTCATGCCAACAGTGTGCTAAAGGGGCCTACACAGTCTCATCTTACTTATATTTTAAAAATGTCTATACAGCTAATTCGTAAATTTGTCAAGAACATATTTCACGCAATGGCCATGTTCTTTGTCTCTTTGGCTCGTTTTGTTTTAGTACCTTGAGAACCAGGATACTTAGGCAGATCTTGCATTGTTGATGTTTGAGCACCCATATTGACTAACGTTTCACAAGATATTACAGCTTGCATCATCAGAGTGAACGTTGGTCTAAGAATTGAAGGTCGGTGTGGAGCTATTTATAATCTACTGTGTCAGCCGTTCGGTGCAACGTAACGCTGATTGGTCGTTCAGGTGCAGCGCAGTTTGAATCCGTAGGGCGTGGTAGTCCGACACACCGTGATTTTAATGCTTTAGATCGTATATTGCGTTTTACTAAGCTTAAAACCATCTTTCCTTTTCATATTACTTAGATGTTTTTCTATTTCTTCGGTGACTTTGGCGACCAAAGCCGTTCGCATTTCAGATGCAGAGAATCTATAGAGAGACTCTTTAAAAAAGAACGGATACCCAACTACCACCTTACCAAAAGCGCTAGACAAGACTATGACACAAAAGACTTAAGAAGAATCTCCACCTCTAAAATGTTTAGCTTTTCTATCTTACGTTACAGCCTCAACCGATAAAATATGACGTGTCTTGAAACGATACAATATCAAAACTGTGTTCACGACCTATGAAACTTTGGGCAACGGTTTCAGATCAGTAAAAGGCAAAATTCTATAAGCAGCAACCGCTGACATATATCACATTCTTTGCTCAAGTTAGATTGGACAGACTGTTCTATTGATCTAAGACTAAAACATAAAAGCGGTTGCAAACACAATTCGTTTTCTAATATAAGATGTTCGACTTACCACAAATACGATGAACCACAAAAAGTTTAATATAATCATATCGCATCTAATTGGCTGTCCAAGCATCTCTTCATTTTTAAGAACTCTAATGGTTGCATTTACGGTTCCTATAAATCCCATGAAGATAGCTACATAAAGAAAAAGCATTTGCCATCCAAAAATTTTGTTGAATGTATCTATCACTTGTGTTAACTGGTGAAATAGTTTCCTGGTGTTCTGAGGTTTAATACCTTTAGCGTTTTGATATTCGTTGCTCCTTAACTTGAACTCTGTGCATGCTGCATATACGGGGTGCATGCTGTTTATCAAATAGAAATGCAATTGTTGTAAGCGTATTTTTAGTGCTTTGCCATAATTGTATATCAACATTACGAGAAGCACACTGCAATATTGCGTATATGACCTGTTAATGAATTTGAGGTAAGTGATAAGTCCAGTAACATCAATCCATGTGACAGCATGAAATATAAGAAGGGCAGCCATAAGAACATGAATTAGCAGTATTTCCCCATAAAATCTCTTACTAGTTTCTTTAGTTGAAGTGTTTTCTAATTCTTTTTCAATATCATTAAATGTCTCCATAAAATTGTTGAAATCATACCTATTCCAAAAAGCTGCTCCAAGAATCGAACAACATATCAAAATTGTCAAAGTAAGATGAGACAAACCATCAGTGACTTTAAAGACAGTATTTAAATCTAAATATATCAATATTTTCAACACATTCAATGTAGCACATATTAAAATAAAAGTTAATACAATCGCGTAACACTTGAATAATATTTCTTTCCAGCGCTCGGTACCGCTGGGTGGTACTAAGGCAAAAAAAATCGCTATACTATATAGGGGTTTTATGTAATTGATATTATTTACGTTGTGGTAGTAATTCATTTTTGTATAAAAACTCTGCGCCCAATTAACGAAGTAGCAGCTGAAATTTAGATTTACACTGAATTTTATGACGTCCAATACGTGTAACGATTTTATGATGATAATGAGAGCTACGTAATTAGGTCACGTGCAATAACATTGATCATTTTTATCTTATTATTTACTCATGAATATAAACCAACGATTTGTATCTGCCAACCGCAAATACATGTTGAAATAGTAGTGTAATGAAAATACCTACAACGATAAAACCAAGAAATTAGCCATTATTAGTAACGATTGAATATATTAATATTTATAAGTAAATTCATTGGTACAATAGTACAAATAGTCATATGCAGGGTCTTCTCAGAATCACAAATAGAGTGAAGAGGCTTTACTTTTGGTTACGAGTTATCAAATGCATTTAGTATTTGCCTATTATTGCAGCCTATTGAAAGGTGAAGTTATAATGACAGAAATGTACAATATAGTACTTGCTGGTGTCATACGCAAAACAAAATCACGTCACAAAAGTTTTACTTTTTAACGAAAGGTGGCCTGTGAATTATAAGATGTGTTGCTTATTTGCAAATCTTCCTGGGGGAATGCCAAAGTTGGTAATCTGTATATAACGACTACTTCTTCCTGTACTGGTGAGACAAAACAAATAACTCCTACTACCAGTCTCCTTGTACATATTCATTCTGGTAGTAACAGACGATTTAGGTGTATAAAAAGAAATAAAAAGTGCGAATTCAAATTTCATTTTTTTTGGCGATGGTCAGTAAGTACATTGTATTACAGACAGTGGTGAGTTCTACCAATCAACTGCTTGGTGATTATTAAGGACAATTCCTGATTTAATTTATATTTATTTAATTAAACGAGTACTTAAACAGAAACTCAACAACGTGATAATTACGTTTTTTCATTACGTGTCGTTTATTTTAAGTGTTGTTTAGACCAGCAGTTAATCTTAAACGTTGACACGACGTTTACAAAAGCACGAAAGCTTAACATTTTCATCTTACTTTAAAATAATATAAAATGCCTTTTAGATTAGTAGTCGACTCTTAACGTCGATATGACTTTGATACAACAACGTAATAAGATTAACAACCTCGAGAAATTTAACTATACCTGTTGCTGAAAGTAAGAGAATTTGTGACCCTAACATTTTGTAAGCTGTACGATTTCGCATAGTCTCTTAAAAATATTGCAAGGTTTGTAGAGATTATTCCTGCTAAAATTACCTTTAGTTACAATTGAAGCTGTTTAAATAAACTTTTCAAATTTAAAAGCACTGCTGAGTAAATACTTCTTAAAGGAAACGTTTTTCTAATTTTCTCTAAGTATTGATTAAAATGTATCTGTAAGGCAACTCGCTTCGAAAAACCTTTTTTGTAATAAATATGTCCAAAACGAAAAAAACGATCATAATGATATGTACTAGCAATAGGCTACATACCCTACCTAATTATTGCTAGAATTTAATTTATTTTTGAAAATGTTATCGACTATTTTAACAAGCACTGCGAACTGTTCAAAACGTTTTCAATTTACTATTGTGGAAATATAAAAAACACGTCGGAACTGTGTAAGTTAAGAAATAAAAAACAATCCCGATAATTTCTGCATAATCAGATGATAGCACGTCGTAATATAGGATGTATCCAACCGCACTAATAGAACTATTGCAAGTGATATAGCATATAATTGGTAGACAATTAGTCGTAATGCTTGTGTTAAATTATAAAAAGACACAAAATGTGAAACATGGAAGATATTACAGGCAACTACGCAATCTCACAACATCAATTAGGAAAGAAAAAAAGCAGCTTATTATAATAATAAATTCAAAAATCTAAGTAATAAAGAAATGTGGGCAGAATATGAGGAAATTAAATATTTAAAAAAAACAAAGTACTTTACTTAATAATCTCACAAATATCCATGATATCAATAACTATTTTATTAATTGTGTACCGGATTTACCTGTTAATGATAATATAATAAATTTCTGTAACAATAATACTTTAAATTCGCTATCTTCTCAATTTTCTTTCTCTATGGTTACTGAAGATGTAGTATTTGTCAGGCCATTTTTTATTTTTCCTTAATTACTATAGCTACAGAACCATTTGGAGCAGTTTTGGTACAAAATTGGCGAGTCCGCCTGTATATCGGGTTCGTTCGGTAATATTTTATCTCTTAATACGGCAGCTTTTCGCATCAAACAAAAATCCTAACACGCGCGTGGCTTTTGGTTTCATTTGCCAGTCTAGCTTCCCCGCGAATCTTTATGCAGTCGCATTTTGCAGCTGGCTGTCCCATCGCTGGTAACAGCGTTAGTTTTTAATATTTTCCAGACACGTAATCTATGGGAGCGAGTGAGATACCTTTCTCAAATTTTATAAACGCATCTGTCGATCTCTATCGCAAGGGGATGGCTTCTTCGTCATCGGGCGTTCCTATTGGTTACAACTGGAGACAGCGCGTCTAGGCGCGAAGCTCCGTTTTAGCGTTGGTTTCTACGATTAGTCAGTCTCGAGCCGGTGGTCAGAAGACCGTTTCTGCGAGCGGCTTAGCTCCGCCGGCGCCGTCGCCTCCGGGCACGGTGTCCGGTTCCCGGGCTGTTGCAGCTTCTTTGTGGTCTTCTCGCGGGATCGGTTTTTGACAAGCTTTGCGTGTGAGCTGTTGTATTTTTCGAGGTGCTGGTGATGTCCATTGTGTCGGCTTAAGCCATTTATTAATTTCGGAGGCCTGTGGCCTGATATCTCTTGGACGCCGTTGCCTTCACCTACACCATCTCAACAGTAGCAAAGCGACAATCGTCGCCCGCCAACTTACGACGCTACGTCTTGAGACTGGCCCACAATTAAGGTAGCGTTCGCTTTGTTGTAATTAACGTTTGTGTAATACACCTGCTTGCCGCAAGCTGGTTTTGTATCGCATTTAACCTTGCTTAATTGCCGTCCGATGCTTCATTCAAGCCTAGTACATTCAATTACAGAAGTAACCTTTGTGTAATAAACTTGTTTGTTGCCAACTGACATTTAAATATAACCGAATTTGACATATTGTTCGCCCGCCGTTTAACCGAGGCGAGGTACAATCAGTGGTAAAAGTTGTACTTTGTTGTTTATGAGTTAAGGCGTTTCCCAGCTGGTTTTATTTCTTTTAGTATTACTCCATTTACTCTGCCAAATTGATGTACATGCCGACCACGTCTGCACAGCTGTAAGGTTTCGGTCATGTGATGTAGCCTAATAGATGTATTAACTGTTAATGACTTATGATTCTTCTCTTGTCTTGTGCATGTTTTTTTACAGGGTAACTTGGTCACTGTGTCAAGAGCGATGTAAGGTGAAGCCCGAATGTGGTAAATAAGCGTTGCAGGTAGGTCGGCACTTCTGTCGCCACGCTGCTGTTTCTAGGGTTAGTATTTGAATATTGTTACGGATATTTTGTAGCCTCAACTGTATTGGAACAATTTGTTAGCTGAATTTTATTTTTAGGCATTTCTAAGTAGCTTCAAAATGCAATTTCGCATGCCTTTGTGAAGGCCTAGTTGGTGGTATTTTAGTTTTAAGCTTGTCATTATATTTAATAGGTGGTTTCGCATGCAACTCCTTTAGTAATTAGTTAGATTTTGTTATATAAATTTATTTTGGCTCCATTTCTACAAATATTTAAGGCTGGTGGTTAGGCAACCGTAAGCGCAATAATTATAAACTATATCCTGGCCTGATTTGTTGGTAAAACAATGTGGTTATCTCTTGCTGCAGTCAAATTTTTCTGCATGGTTCTTGTGGTTCCTTTTGCCCAAATTTTGGAAGAACTTTGATATCTTGAAATTTGTAGTACTCTTGACTGAGTTTTTTCCCATTTTTAAATTTGGTGTAAGCTGTTGGTGCCCTGGCTCTGTGCTTCATTTAAAAGCTAATTAGTTTAGCTCCGCTCCGTTTCGATTTGATGGAGGACCTATAAGCACATGTGCTCTTTTAAGACGTTCGTAATTGATTTGTTACTACCTACGTCGTTCACAATTGCGGATTCGTTTGGGGCCAGCATTATTCTTGCACTTCCACATGGCTACCCGTTATCCCTATGTAAGCTGTCGCTAGTCTCGGTTTCTTAATAGAAGGTTTATCTGGGACTTTTTGTACGTTTTTATCCATCTCCCGTTGGGATTAATCGTTTACTGGGATCAATTTTTGATGGGACGCAATTATGCCGCCAGCCATGTGTTCCTGTAACTTGATGTATTGCAAGTGGATTTCGCAATCTACCTGTTACGGATCCTGCTAGGGAATAGGAGCTCGCCTATTGCATACCTGCCACGCTATAGGCATGCTAAGCCGAATGTGTTGCCATGTGCATTTATTTGATTAGGAGAACCTTTCGCATAGAAATTTACAGGGAATTTTATACAGCTCGTCCCACTCTATGTAGTCTTAGATTAGATTCGGGGCTGGCTGTTTTCATTGCGCTCGTAGTTTACTGAAATGCTAGATACTGTCTAAAGTTGCCACAACTTACCTCATTTATGCTAAATTATAAACTCGGGACGCCGTTATTGTGCATGCTAACTGCTACCCTAGCACCCTAGCTTTTTATTTGCTCTCTAGCCCCATTAATAGTGCCTTCAGCTCCGTTTAAATCTATAATCGGGCTCCTACAAAATTATAGCAGATCAGTACATTGGAATTTTGCTTTTAGCTGTAATACATTTTAGTAGGATGTTTAGAATTACCTGTGGCACGTTTTAGCGGTGATTCGCTGCACTTTGGGCCCCTTTCTTCCATAAGTCCGAGGTTACATTTTTTGACAGCCACCGCGTATTACGTGTGAAGTTAGCGACTCAACTTCGGCAGATTACCGCTTAGGATACTAGCTTCCGTGGGTTAGTTAATAGTTTTTTCTGCTTATACACATGAATTAAGAGCGTTTTTAAGCCGTTTGGTTTTATTTTAATTATTCACAAGCAGAATTATGTCTTTACAATGGGAAACTACCTTGAACCTATATGCACATACAATCCTGGTGTTTTCACCCCCTAGAAGTCTTGAATATAATAGAGTCATTTCGACACTCGGGGCTAGACGTCAGCTGTAGGCTTGCAATGCTCTGCTCTAATTATTTTTTTTTGTATTTATTGCTCGCGGAACCCCTTTAGGTCATAGTTTAGCTTTTTAATTATACCTGTGCCTGCTCGGCTAATCTTTTTATATATATACAAGTATTTTGATGTCGTTTATGCCGCGCCCACCTAATGTATACAGGGTGTCCAAAAAATGGCGGATTAACTCTACAGTGCGTTACTTGGGGATGCCTAATGAACCATGGAAAAATATGAAAAAAAATCCCTGGGCCGTATTTTTCGAAATATTTCTGGTCAAAGGTGGGTAATGAAATCCATTTATTTAAATAACTAGTGTATAATTATAGTGGCAAATATATCTGGGACTTATTAAAATATCTGTTTTTTTAATATTCTTGGGATTTAACTAAATTGTTTTCAATATTTAAGTATTTTAAAAAAACTGATTTCCTGTTGAGTTTGTCAATTACTAAATATGGCAAACAGGCTTTGTACAATAATAATATACGAAATCAAGCTTGGCATTGAAATATTTGTTGTATGAATAATATGTTGGTGGCACTGTAAGTTCATGCCAAATTCGATGTTAGCAGGTTAGGTTTTGCGACAGTTTGTGTCAAAACTGACGCAAAACCTAACCTACTAACCTCGAATTTGACATAGACTTACAGTGTCACCAAAATATTAACAACTTATTATGGATACATTTTTGATTGAGAAATTGTTGCAGTATCAATGTTGCCAGATTTATTTTTATTAATTTCGAAATATTTCGAAAAATACGGCCCAGGGATTTTTTTTATATTTTTTCAGGGTTCATAAGGCATCCCTCAGTAACCCACCGTAGAGTTAATCCGCCATTTTTTAGACACCCTGTATATACATATATGTATTACTTTTTCTGAGTGTTTGCACTATAGCACCAGTGTTTAAATAAATATTGTTAGATGTTGTTGGTTTCTTTCTTCTATTTAGTTGGCTGGTTTTATCTTTACCTTGTGCTGGTCCGACGCAAGGATTAGACAACGTCGAGGACCTGGCGCTCTCTCCTTTTTTTATTCTTTTCAGTGTAGCTGGAACCCCGGCCCTTCTCGGCGAGTTAGCCCAAGATTTCTAAGTACTCAAGTTTGCAGTTTAAAAAATGAAAGTAGGGATAGCCACGGAACTACTGCAGATTTGACAAAGTTTAGAAATTCCAACAACTCATTGTAATTAAAAAGAGTAATAGCGAAAAATTGGTTATGCTGTTAATTTTGGGTGAGTGTAATCGCAATTTCTTAAATAATGAGTTATTTAGGATCCACTGGGTTTGCGACAAAATTTGTACTTTGAGTTGGAGTGAGCGCGAGTCCATACTTACTTATTTAATCCGTTGCCTTTGTAGCTTACGGTGTAAGGCATTTTTTGGAGTTGTTGAAGCTTTGGGTATCTACTGTACCCCTTCCTGCTTCTTTTTTATTTCTGTAATTTTCAAATATCTTGGCTGTAGTTCTTCAATTTTTCTTGATTTCTGCTCTTACTTTCCAGTTATTCCTTTAATATTCCGGTTTCCTATTTTAAGGCTTCTGCTTTTGCGCGTGTTTTCCTTTTCCGTATTCAGGTCAGTTATCTTTGCATTTGTGGCATTCTCTTGGCAGATTCCTGAATTCGGTCTCCTTATTCGTTTTTTAGAACATTGACTTTTAAACTCCCTATTCAAATAGGGCCCATTCATTGTTATCTTCCTATATCATACTTTGATTTGTCTTTCTTTTGCTCTACTCTTTCTATTTTTCTGATTTACGCTTGCATGTTTCTTTCTACCAACGTAATTTCATGATCGATGTATTCTTCTTTCCCTTGGGATCATTTTTATCTTTACCTGTTGTTCTTTGTCTTAGGATTCCATCTCTATACTAATTATTTCCCCCTGTTTTTCTCTTGCCTATGATGTTCACATTTTTAACATTTGTTTGTATTCCTAGTTCCCTGCTTAGGAACTGGTTTATTACTGCCTCTAACTTTTATATCCTCTCTGCTAATTGCAATTTTAATTTTTCCCGTCTCAGCTCCTTTTTCCTGATTTCATATCTTTATTTTTTATTTTTTATGTATTTTTTATATTTGTTCCATAATTTCCTTCATTATATTTTTAAAACTTCTCAATCGCCAATGTTTACTTCATTTTCCTGGTTTGGTTGTCTATTTTGGTCTGGGTATCTGATTATTTTTTTTCTCCTTTCGAAAATTTTCTTTACCGTGTTGGTATCTAGCTCCCTGTCCTTTTCCTTTTTTGTTCATCTCCTAAACATCTTTATGTGGTTACTTCAAATTATTTAAATTCGATAAGGTCGCCTCTCAGCATGGCTTACGCTGCAATACACTTACACGTACTCACGTCCATTTATTTCGTATTGTTATAACTGAGATTTCCGATTTTTTTTTGTTGCTTACTTTCTCTTTTACTATGTTATACTACCACTTTGCAAAAATCAGGTGCGATCGTCCCGTTTATGAGATTTTACCGGTACGATTCCACCGCGCGTCCGTTCCGCCTTTATTGTTTGGGAATACCCCAATGATGCGTTAATGGCCGTTTGCTTGCAAACAAGGGGCCTGTGGAATTGCCTCCAAGATCACCTGATCTCAGACCTTCGGATTTTTTCTATTTTAATCTAGATTATTTAGAAAATAAAATCAGATGCGCTCAGCTATTACCTGATGAGAAAGGCAAAGAAACCAACCAAGAACTCCGAAAGAGATCAGAGGCGTGTGTTGTACAAAACTGTGAACATGTTGAGCAATTTATTGGATTGACGGTGCTTGCTGTCTGTATAACCGAATAAAATTACCAATCCTTAGACGCGATTTTGGGCAAAACTTTTTATAGAATCTGTTACGGTATTTATTCATCAGGTCGTATTAATTGTCCAAACTCGGGTACAAACTACAGGGTTCGCCGGCTTTCCCTAGAAATCACAGATCTTAATGTGTTGGAACAGATTTTGTTGCTCCGGTTACTCGCACTTAGCACATTCGGGAAAGGGTAGTTCGAAGACTTGAATGAAAAACCGACGGGGTACTTACCCTAAAGCTTGCTTAAAAGAATTGCCAAAGGACGCCACTCGTTTTGATAAATTAACAGCCCTCGTGACTCAAAACGAGAAATATTACAGGGCTCTACTAAAGATTCGCTGGGTTAGCTGCACGCTGCGAAGCTTCGTCCACTAGGTTCCCTCCAAGTCGGGCGGTAAACACCGGGTGGCCTTAATGACTTACCTTATGACCACCTCCCTAAAGAGGTTCAAAAGAATTTACTCAAATCCAAAGACTGTCGGGCTTTTCCAATAAAAGCACGTGTTCTAGCTTTACATTTGATTACACTCGGCTTTTTGCAACCTTAGGATTGAAGATCCACAGATTTCGGGTTTAAATCAATTAAACAAACTAAGTGTGACTATATTATTATTTAATGAATGAAAATTGACACACACAGGGCCACAAGATGGCCAAAAGAAGGTTACACCCTAACTGAAAATTGTCGGGGGATCCCAAGCAAAAGTTACCTTAATGGCTAATTACAATACACAAGTTATTTGACGAAATTAAATTCGCAGGCGCAAAGTCCCGCAGCATGCGAGGCACAATAAACAGACAATTCGGTAGCACTTTCGCGATACATTAAAACAATAAACAAAACAAAAATACAGCGGTAGATCCTACCTTTTTTTAGCTAGAACACCTACTGCATTAGTGATGATCGGATCCTGGAGAGGCCCAGTGGCAGCTTACAGCAATACAGCTTCCCAAAGGGTTGTTGAAGGGCTTTGCCAAAAGCCAAGCGGTGACTGCAAAAGGTCGAGGACTGCGAAGACGGCGTCCACAAAGACTAAGGTTACGTCCCGCAGCGAGCGTAGAACAGGGTTGCCCAAAGGGGTTGAGCGAAGGCAGTGGCCCGCGGCCCGAAAGAGTGTTGAATTAATTCGAGGTGAAAGCGGTAGTCCCCGGGAACGAAGAAATACTTCGGGTTCGGCACGACGTTGTAGAATTTGCAAAAGCAGATATTTTCCACTCACTATGAGAAAATTACGTAGGCTTCATAGGGCGTCTTGTAGTAGATGTGCAACAGGATGCAAAGTAAATTTCCCCCGGCTCTGGGGTCTAAGTAAACGAAATCCAAAACGCCCGCCCAAACCGACGTCGGCCTAACCCACACACGTCCCGCGGGAACCTTATCACTTAACGGGCTATCCGCTTCGAAGCCTGCAGCGGAACTCCACGAATTTTAATTAAAGCTTGAAGAATGCGAAAACTGATTTAAAATCACCGATCGAGGCAGCCCTCGAATTTTCATTAACACAAATCGAGGCAGCCCTCGGCGGCAAAACAATGCCCGCCGAGGGCTGAAGAAAAACCACACGTGTTACCACTACAATAGTCGGGCATGAAGTCTCGCTTAATTCCCCCCACAACCCCCGTTCCCCGCTATCATGCAATCATGCTTCTCTTGCCACTGTTAAAGGAAATCCTTCCTCTCAAGAAAATATTAATGCGTAAGTGCTGAATAAACGAGAGGGCCTTGGAACGTTCGAGAAAGAATTTGTTGTTGTCGCAGCGAGTCCCAGGGTATCGAATTACTACAGAAAATTCCCCGAGGGTCGCCAAGCAGGAATAGACTTCGAAACCTAATTTATTTGTTGCGTGAAACAAAGAGGGTTATTCAAAATTTGTTGGATGCATATCCATGAATTTCTAGCTAAAGGCGCCTGCGCGTCGGGATAAATAAAGCAATTAGCACGCGTCGCAGAAGTGCTTTCAAAGAAAATTTCCATTGATTGCGTGCATGTTGAAGTTTGGCCCAAATAAATTCGGTTGCAGATTTCAGGTGCAGGACCGGCTTGGCGAAAATTAAATCGACCATGCTTTAGACAAAAAAACAATATCACAAATCCCACTGAAATTCTATACATACAAGAGAAAAAGATGAAGAATTTAAAAATATAACCAAAAAATGCATAATGTACTTCCGGTTTAACCAAAAGCGAAAAAAATATTTGAAATTGCTACCAAATAGCAATGATGATCGCCAACAGCCAACTATTAATTTTGTTTAAATCATATAGTAATAAAAAGTGCATCATTTGCGCTTTGGTTTCCAGGTATATACACTATTTTTTGCACTCCCGGATCACAAATCATGAACTAAATTTGATTTTGCTGGTTTTAAAATATACACGCCGGAGTCGGTAGCTCAGTGGTAAGCATCCTGACTACTGATCTAAAGGTCGCGAGTTCGATTCCCGGTCCCGGTGAGGTTTTCAAAAATAAAAAAATGCAGATGAAAGCTTCTACAGAATGCCATCATTCGGAAGTGATGTCAAGCCGTGGGTCCCATGTTACTACGATGTGTAGCATGTAAAAGATCCCTTGCTAGGGTTGGAACTCCTTAGTCTCGGCAAAGTTCTAAGTAGGACTTTGACCATTTGACCAAAGCAGTCGGTGTCTAAGGTACCTGGTACTCTGCATGCCTAGGCCTTGTCCATTAACAAACAAACAAACAAACAACAATAAAAAGGTTATCGAGTGTCCTCTTTGATTAAAGGCACTCTGGAACAAAATACGCCTCAATGCACATTTTTAAGCTTTCGATTTCAATTGAAAAAGTTCCCAAAAATTGTTGAATCTACTAAAAATAATCCGAAATTCAAATTTTCCGTTGTGTAGGTAGAGTCTACACATTACTCTTTTGCTGTGACGTAATAATTTTTTGTCTTTATTTCACTACAAGTAACTGGACGAAACAAAAAATTTTAAATTTTTTGTCAGGTCCTCGTTAAATATACCTTATTGTTTGCTGTCCAAAATCGTTAAAAATGCCGCGCTATAACGAGCAATCCCAAATTCTTATTTCAAACGTCAAGAGACTTCTTTGAAGAGGAGAAACGTGGAACAGAAATGGGCCAAGAACGTCTTGGAGCGAGTAATGTGCTAGTTAGAGCATCCCTGGCATTAAAAGTGAGTGAAAGGACTATTTCCAATATTAAGAAAAAAGGAATTAAAACGGATAAAACGTATTTTGAAAACATGTCACAAAAAATAAGCACAAGAAAAACCAAAATTACTGAGTTTATGAAAAACTCAATTCGAGAAACGATATATAGAATGTATGAAAAGAAAGAATATCTTACAATGACCACACTGCATCAACAGTTAACGAATGAAATTGATTTGCCTTACTGCATAAATTCTCTTAGAACATGGTGTAGAAGCATCGGTTTTAGATGGAGAAGGGAAAGTAACAGGAGTTATTTAATGGAGTTACCTAACATACAATTAAAGCGTTTAAAATTTCTCAGTCAATTTACAAAAAATCAAGAATCTGAGCATCCATTACAACCCATTTTTCTTGACGAAACATGGATTTTTAGCAAAGGTTCGTTTAGAAACAGCTGGAAAGATGGAACTTTAGCTACATGCTCTTCCAAGAGTGGCGAAGGGTGCAGATATATTATCTTGCATGCTGGAGGTATGGATGGTTTTGTCGAAAACGCTTGGTTGGTTTTTAAAAGTGGGTTAAAAACTGGGGATTATCATTCAAATATGAACAGGCAAAATTTTGAGAAATGGTTTCGAACACAACTAATTCCAAATTTAAAACAAAGGTCTTTGATTATAATGGATAACGCAAGTTACCACTGTGGACAATTGGAAGAAATGCCAAACAAATCTTGGACTAAACTGAGATTGATCGATTGGTTAAAAACTAATAACATCGATTATCCTGAACATGCAATGAAAGACGAACTTTGGTCTATTGTTTCATGTAAGAAACCAAACACTAAAACCTATTATTTGTATGAATACGTAAAGCCATACGGACATACAATTTTGAGAATTCCGCCGTACCATTGCCATTACAATGCTATAGAAATGGTTTGGTCGGAATGCAAGCGCAAATACGATCATTTAATAACTTTAACAAACTCGAAACCAGAAGAAATTCTTCGCCTTTGGAATCAAGTACTGGCTGATGTTACTATTGACCACTGAAGGAACTACGTCAATCACGTTGAAAAAATAATTAAAGAAGCATGGGATACCATGAAAGTTTGGGACACTTCTAATATTGATCCTATTATTATCAATATCAATGAAGACGATTCATCAGACGAAGCAGAGTTTGACTCTTCCAGTGACTTAAGTAACTAGTTCTTGCCCCCGTTTCTTTATTTTTACATTCTTGGTTGATATCTTTATTTATAAATAATCCTGTATAATTGTTAATTCTTTAAAATAAAAGTTGGAATTTAACAATTTTATTTAAACAATTCGACCAAACAGTGACAGATTTGAAACGTTTGAACCTATAATCCATTTACTTGACTTCAGCGCTGAGAGTTTCATTTTTTTTTCATTCTTGACTGTACTAAAATAGCGTGGTTTTCAGACTGAAATGTAATTAAATTACTAAAATGTTAAAGAAGGAAAGTAACGTTATCGTTTAAATATTGGTTTAAATCAAAACAGTTGGTCAATTAAAGACAATCCAGTTAGCTCCATTGTAAGTTTTGTGCACCTGAACTTCAATATATTTCATTACAAGAAACCTTTCTAAATAAATTGACACTAATTAATTTGAAATCTGAAATGTTTGACAGCTAAGAGCTGGCAAGTGACACTAACACGATAAACTAAGTTTTTTTATACTTAGTAAGAAATAGCAATGGTGCCAACTTACCGCCGCTTTGACAATGTGGATGACATATATGTCAATTTCTGATGTCAACTATCTATGATCTAAATACGATTTTTTTAAATTTGACTCTAATACAAGACGTACGTTTTTAACGCTCTGTTTTGTTATTTCTGACGTCACGGCAAAAGGGTAATGTGTAGACCTTACACATAACATAATATTAATAGTAATCGTGCTACTTTTTTACGTATTTTGTCACACCACAAAATAACAATATTAGAACATGGACGTTTCGGAAGAAAAATCTATTTCCATTTACCACAATTAACTGTTAAATTAACTATGAGAGATTAGCTTATTTTATTGGAGATCTATCAAAGTGTGACTAACCTCCCCAATAAAACAGTGTGACACTGACAGCCGTCTACTTGATTACATCTTTAAGAATGGATAGCCAACCATTAAATCAACTGATTGTGTGTGGACAAGCATTCGTCTTTGTTCAGTAAAATATACGCAGCTTCTTTGATTTCACGTCTAGTTAATATCGATTCTTTAAATAACATCTTTGTGTTATGCCAATGTATTTTGTGGTTGTTATTCCAAGCATGTTCTGCTATTTTAGATATGTCAATCTGGTATTTCTTAATCAAATTTTGGTGTTCTTTAATCCTAACTTCTAACGACCTTGCTGTTTCACCGATATAGTATTTCTTGCATTCACACGGAATACTGAAATTTTCGAGAAAATCGCTTTAAAGTATTAAAACAAAAATCGAATAAAAATCAAGTAGCCATGAAACAATGACTTAGTCCTAAAATTATGACAGTTCTTTATAGTTTATTTATATGTTTTTGTTGTGTGCTCTTAATTAAATAAATAATTTTGCGATATTTGAGTGAAAAAAAAAACGAATTGAAATTTTAGTATTGAGGGGATGTGGTCACTGTACGATGTTCTCGAAAATTTCAAAATAGAGTACATATCATACTTTTTTAACGTATTTAGTCTTAGAATTTCATGCTTTGTCGAAATCCATCATAAAAATTTAGGGTTTCCATTAAAAACAAAGTATCGCTAACGTCATAACTCAAAAACAAAAGACAATCTAAAAGTAACAATTACAGCAAAATATGTCTTATTTAAAATAAAAATTGACGTGTTCGAGGATTTCTTTCAAAAAGATTTGATAAAAGTTTTATTATATGTACATGAATTTCTTTGAATGTTGTTCTTCGTTGAACGGTTTCGTTTTTGTAAGGTATTCATAGTTCTGAATACCGTCCTAACTAAATCTATTTCCAATTCGTTTAATTTTATCAGACATGCCTGGAATATAAGGTATAGTAACAGTGTTGTATTTTGGAGTATAATTTTTCTGTACATGCGTGTTATTGTTTCGTATATCAAAAATGTTCCGAACAAGAGTCTCGGAATAACCGTTATCATTTAAAACATGTGTAATAAATTTTTTCTTTATTTTAAAGACTTCATTATTAGATCAAACAACCTTGGCTGTATCGTAAAGGCTTTTTACAACATCTGTCTGTGTGTTTTTGTGATGGTTGGAGTTAAAATGTAAGAATATATTGGTGTTGGTTTTCTTGCAGTATGCTGATGTTTCAAAAGTATTTGTTGTTGGCGTCATTAGTGTATCAGAACAAAGTGATTGATTGTTTTGTTATGCTTCTAATGTGAATTTGATATTTTTTTATTGTCAATATGTTCAAGAAATATATCATCAATACTATATGGCCAAATTGCAAAGACATCATCAACATACCTCCACAAAACTATGGGTTTGTTTGTGTATATGTAGACATGTTGTTGCTCAAAGTCTCCCATAAAAATAAATTGAAGTGAGTGAAGAGAAACTGAGTTTTTATTGTTTTATTGTTCATTGAAATGTTAAACAGTGTTTAACATAATCGCGTCTTCGAATGTTAAGATACATTTAATATGCATCCACTCGAAGGGACAATTTCCTCCATGGCGAAGGCGGCAATATTTTTAATTTCATCCGGAATAACAAAGAACTCGTTTTTCTTTTCCATTTTAAGATTTTTATTTTGTTTACGACAGCCACTATAGCAACATCACACATATTCATGATAGTCCGATTTCGATTTATCAGTTTTTAGTAATTATTGTTGATTCAAAACTATTGCCTCAATGAACAATAAACTCATGAACGCATTTCGAGGGGCAACCGTCTTAACATTTCTCACATAAATTACCACTCTTGCTTCGGTACGCTCGCTCGAGTGGTAAAAATATGCTCGAATGTTAAGACTGGGTTACACCTCTAAATACGTTAATTACTATAAATCAACCTGAAGTTCCCTTCTTTTAGCGTCCCAGGATTGCCTATACCCATAAATCTTTGTCTCTGAATATATTTAATTTAATTCCATAATCCCGATAATAGCTTTCTTCCAGTGGTTTCACTGTGCTCTTCTATATTACTTTAATTAACGGTTTCTAATAATCGCTTCCATCCACTTTCTTCAGTACTGCCTCAATTTTTTCAATTGGTGTAACTATACTAAATTTCAAATAAGCATGCAGTACTTAGAACTAAGCAGTAATCATAACTATGGCCGTAATTGATCGAAACAAAGTAATCATTACAGCCATCTGAAAAACAAATATTTTTTTCAAAATTGCCAAGTTGACATTCGGTATGAATCCTAAAAATGTAAGAAGAAAACCAATAAATAGTGGACTTAGACGAGAAATGCACTATAAAAAAGATCCATAGCAGTTTTGGTAAAGGTTTTATTGCACTTCTATTTTCCTAGTATAAAAGTTAAGCGCCACCTACTGCATTTTTCTTTGAAATTTAGTACGGAGCAAGCAAGTAACCCCTTTCCACGACTTTTCATTGCGTTGTCTATTTTCTATTTGACTTCTCAGAAAATCGTATTGATGGCCCCATTTGCGGGTTTTTAACACATTCTCTTAAATTCAAAATTATAAACACTGATACAGTAATGGCGTTGTCTATTTATATTTATTGAGTGTTTGTTGTCTTAGTTTTGCTTCCCTACTTACGATTTTTATTTTTCTAGTCACGAGCAAAATTCATTTTTGATTTAAAAAAAATAAGTTTCAACAATTTAAATGTTAAACATAGAATACGATTTTCTATACGAACCTATTTCTCTTTAGTTTTGATTTCCAGAAATGTGCCTTCTGAAATGTCTCGTTCTTTTTTGCTGCAAGCAAGTCACCATTCGTATCCGGCCCGTGGTAATTTTCGCAACAAAGGAAAACTTTAAAATCCAGGCGGTACATTTCTGGAAATCAGAACCAGCAATGAATCGATTATATATGAAAATGTAATATTATGTTTATTGATACAATGTTTTATGTAAATAGGTGATATGTTATCTAGTTACATGTTGTGATATGCGTACCATGACGATGACGTCTAGATCACAACAGTGCTAAAAATGTTGGTTACTCCTGTGAAACGACATTGTTCGTTGATCAATGGGTAAACCACCTGACTGGGCCGCTGCACAAAATTTTCATATTACTGGCGTTTAAACTTACATCTGTCAGAATTAATAACTATCAATTGCTTTAATATCACAAAGAGGCAAAAAGTGTGATCAGTATGTCTTTAGATAAATATTACATAGTGTGAACCATGTTATCTTGGGGTACTTTCAAAACAGTCAGAGGCTGCAAGTTATTTGGGCCACTTATGAATGCAATATCAACCATACCGGGTGGTGAGTTCTGGGAAAAATTAGATAGTTTGCTTTAAAGTTATTTAAAATGAAATTAAAGACATTCAGTAAAAGCTGACGTACATACATGCACTTTGAATACGTGAAAATGTATAGTAAATGGTGTTCTGTCAACATGGCGAATATAGTTAGGCACAAGTGAATTTAAAATCCTTTTCCTAATTGAACAACAGACTATAATAAAATATAAATCTCAAGGCCACACTAACTTTCAACAATAGCACAAGCCAGACGCAAATAAATTAGACCAAGCAAGTTTGCGCTATTCTAATAGTTATTTATGCATCTAGGACGAAAAATTGGCTTTTTATGGACGGTGCCTGCAATTGCTGGGCGAAGCGATAGCCGAGTAAGCGATCAGGCAAGGCCATAAAAAGCAGTTTTCGTCCGAGATGCATATTAAATTTTTCCGTCGACCGTCATAATTTAAACAAAAATTAAAGTGGAGTTCGAATTATAAGTGTTTGCGGGCGAAAAGCATTCGCGGGCGAAAAGCATTCGCGGACGAAAAGCATTTGCGGACGAAAAGTGTTGGCGGACGAAAAAGTGACATTTTTGGTATGTAAATGCGTCCGTAAAATCACATTTTATAGGGGGCCTAGACGGAAAATATTTTTCATGCGCGAATTATAATTACCTACATAAAGCAAGTATTATTTTTAACAATATATGTTTGATATTTCATTGTATTAACAGGAAATAAACGTACAGAAACAAAACTGAAATAAACTGTTACATAAGTGAGAAAATAAAATAACTTACGTACCGCATATGAATTGGGCCAAATCGACAATATTCAATATTTGCTCACGTGTCAAGATATCGTTGGGTCAGATAATGTCAAACCATAAATAATAATGCATCGGACTTCCCTAAGTTAGCTTTACGTTAACCAGCTTAACTCAGTGTCAAAACGGTAAGCGGGACGCCTTGAAAATGAAAATATGCCTGCACATGAAAATGGGGTTATTGGAACGCATAATTAATAAAAACATGAGTACCTATTCCTTAAGAAATAGACAAAAACATTACTTCATAATATATAAAATGCAGAGGCATCTAACAATTCACTGAAAATGATCGTGTTGCTATAATAAAAAACAACGTGGATTTTGAACCCTAGAACTGTGTATGTCATCAAAAAAATGGCTTCAAATTAAGTCAAAACGAAAGCAACCTCCCTGCTCTCTCAGAAACAAAAGAAAGTCAAATTATAGTAAGCAAGAAAACATAAAAACTGAGAAGAACATATATTGAGAAATATTATTTGGAGCAGCGAGTCGAAATTTGAAGTTTGCTTTGGAAATACTAGGAAAAGCTGTTAATAGACTGAAAGGCGCAGAATATCGCAAAGATTATATGTCAAGAAGAGAAACATTACCTGCCTTGCTTTGGGGGTACATGTCTGCAGAGGCAGTTGTACGAATTTGCTTTATCGATGGTACAATAAATGCTAACCGATATAAAACCATTATTCAGGAAAACTAGTATCATCAATAAAGCGGTTAAAATCATAGGACTGCAATTTATTTTTCAACAGGATGGTACAGCTTGCCACACGTCCAAATTGCAATATCTTAATTGCAGAAATTAGGAATTGCACTTTTAAAATTGGTTTTCAAGAGTCCAGTCCCCTATTGAAGCACTGTGAAATAAAGAATCTCAAGGAAGATTCTACGCAATGGTAAATTGATTGTTTTTAATGTCCCAATTTATATGGCCAAGTAACAGCTATTTAAGATGATTTCTTATGTTTACGTTCTTTGACTTGTTTTCCAATGAGGTTTTTTGTTCTCCATATAACAGAGTATCAAATATAGTCTACGTTGAAATTAATGGTTGCTTTATTTAATTTTAACTTTCGCGTAAAAATATTTTAATAAAGCAAATTTTCTTGGTCCAATTTATAAGCGTCTGGGCTCGTAATAATTTTGAAAAATATATGTGTACTTCTTTCAAAATAGCGTATATTAAGGTTATTTTATAATACGTTCGTACTTACCCCCATTGCTGTACACCACAATCCTGTAAAGGCAAACATATATAATGTAGAAGGCGCAGGTCCTAAAAATGTAGGAAGTGTGTCGTGTGAATTCATAATTGCCATATTTACTACTAAGAGTAATTCTATGCCCACTCCTATTATAAGCAATAACATTTGCCAACCAAAAGTTTTATTTAGTAATTTAATTAATTTACAGGATTTAGAATAGATTCTTCTTAAGTATTTAACACTTTCAGAATAATTTTTTGTAATGTTAGATACATTCGTAATTTTCATTTGAAACGTTTCAGCATTACCATTACACACTGCACTGGATCCAATAGATGATTTTAAGCAAGTGTTTATTTTCTTAAACATTACTTTTAAGCATAAAGTAAACTTAATTACCAAGAGCGCTATTATAAATCCATAATATATTGTAATCTCTCGTATAATATAATATAGAAAGGCTTTCATATTCACCGTTTGTACTGTAAGAAAAAGATCATAACAACACAAACAAATAAAAACCAAATTCACTATGTGAATATCTAATTGACGACCTAAAAATGTATGCTTTCGTAATGATAGTAATTGCTCCACTTCAGTAAGTATGACTCCAATCAATTTAAATTCCTTTACGTTAACGAACGAAGCTTTAACTATGGCCGTATATACAAGAATTAAAAAAATTAACTGCTCAGTGAAGTCAAAAAATTTATGTGTCCCTGCAATAGTCACATACATTGTTATCAACCTTCCATATATGGAGAATGCAAAAATTAATGTCATCCCGGTTATTACAACTACCGAATAAATTTTGTAAGTATGTAATTCAAGATTTAAATATTTAAATGGCCCGCAAGGAGGGAAAATTACCAGTAAATTGGAAATACATAGTATGATTGGCTTATATTGAAGACTTTGAACTTGATTTTTCATTTTATTATATATATTATTATGCACTTCAACATTCATTACTGTATATAACGAGTCAGAAATGACCTCTAACAGTTTTTCCAATACAATTGACTACCCATTAATTTGATGAGAAATATATTCTGACACATTTTTGATCACATCAATTCAATAATATAAACAATAATTAACTGAATAGCAGTGACGAGAAAATATTCTCAATTAGTGATTAATATACTTACGGGACACAAAATATGGATTTTTATGATAAAACTTAAATGTTAAATTATTTGCTCTTCAAGTCAGTTTATAATTGAAGTGACTACACAAACTTTGGCAACGGAAAATAGATTTAATTTTATGAAAAGGATTCCATATAATCATAAGTCCTATTGTTCTTGTTCAGAAGTTATAGCAATTTTATGGTTTTTATATTCCGAAAACATAGTAGCCATGATTTAACATGGCAAAAGTTACATGACAAAATTTGTTTATGGAAATAGATGACCGTAATTTATTACTGCAGATGCTTCAAGATGCTGCAACTCATATTAGAAATAATATGAATTTATTACGAGTGCAAGAGAGTTTAGTTCATCGTTACAAGTTATGTATCGAGACTAGTGAATTAACTTTTGAACATATATTATAAATTGTGTGTTCTCTATCACTATATTAAATATTTTTTATTATTAAATTATGATTAATTTTTAGTCTTCAAACGGCCATAGCAACTGAATAAGAAAAATAGGACCTATGTTTTTTCATGAAGTTAAATCTATAGTATGATCAAAAATTATTTTCATCTAGTATGGCGGTGGAATAGTTCCTAATTTATGAATGCAATTATAGGTCACTTAAAAATCAAGTCGCGTTTGACATTTAAATCTAAACGTAGTTGCATTCATAAATTAGGAACTATCCGATAGCCATTCTAGATGAAAATATTTTTTGAACATACTTTACTTTCCATTGCCAAAGTTTGTAACCATGTTAGTAAACGACTCTATGACTTTCTCCCGTATCACTTTGACTTTGAATTTTCACATTAATTGTCAACGCAATTTTTTTTTTAATATTTATTGAGTTGTTGAATAACTATTGGTATGGCACGTGTGTGATGTTACTAATAATTCATTTAAGAAATATGTAATATAACACACTTGTACCATAAATCACTATTATGCGGAAAATAATACTCGCCAAGTAATTGCCTTGTTTCAGGTAATGTAGTATAGCGATTCACGGAATAACACTTAAATATGAGACTACAGAAAGAGTATAGTTGCAACTTGAACTAAACTAGAAAAATTACTTGCGTTGAATATATTCTAACGAGGATAGAATTTAATAAACAGGGGTTATATCCGCAGTGCATCAAGTTTAATCGGTTAAACTACTGTGTCTGTACCATAATTTTAAAGATTTTGCTTAGCAAATGGTTTGAGTGTATTACGGTCGAGGGATTTTATATAAAATTATTACAGAAAGGTATTTTCTCAAAAGTAAAATGTTAAAAATTATATGGATGCACAAAATCTGAATGATTAAAATTGGTGGAGGAGTGATATATTTAAAGACTATTCTCATATTATATCTATTGCTGTAGTCTAATAGCTTTTATTTGATTTTAAATTACTCTCAGGGTTTTATTTAAAATTTTGATTTCACTTTTACCTCTTGTCCACAGTCCTTGGCATGTAATTGTAATAACCTTAGTTATTCGACTCTATCTCAGGGTTACTATTAAAATCAGATTAAGACATAAACCATGACTAACTATAATGCACCAAATAGGACAATTGTATTTATTAGGCACTCAATAACTACTTTTATCATACGTTAACACCTTTGTTAATCAGATCTGATAAATACTTAATTTCAGTTACATTAATTTTAGATTAATATTACTTTGTTCACAAATTTTATTATTATCTAATTTATGATTCAATTGAATTCAATCTTTATTAACTCTGTAAAACAATTTTTTGGCTTCGCCTAATTGTTTCGCCAGTTATCCAATTATTTCAGGCTTAACCTGTATATTTTTATTTGAATTATATATCTTTTGCATTTCGAATTCGTAAATTTTCCAAAGCAGCTTATTTTGTACCTGTATCGAGTTCCTTTCGTTTGCGCTATGCCCTTTCTAACCTGTGCTATCTCTTATCGCAGGCCGTTGTAATGCAAGCTTTCTTTAGGAAACGAAATGTTCGTACCTCGCACTTGCTATTTTTGGCTCGCCGTCACCGGCGTGGTGAAATAATGTTTGTTTAAGTCAAATTACGTGCGTTCAACCAATTTCTATGAGCTTTGTGTTTCTAAGGGCTGATTATGATCAGGTACGATAGCGCTTTTCTGTCTTATTATCTCCATAGTAATTACATTTTTTCTTAGCTCTTTATTACCAGTTTCTACCACGAGTTTTTCTCGGAGGCCAAGCCGCTAGCCTTATCGCATTTTCGACACCTGCTGGCGCTCTGCTTAGTTGCTGCCGTTCGAGGGTGCCTTTGCAATAATTTGCATCCACGGCAATTTCGTCCATTATGGTAGCAGTTCACGACCAGCGTATTTTGAACCGAAGGGTGTAGCTACCCCGGCCAGCGTTTGCCCGTTAGCCGTTTATGAGCGTTGGAGAAGCGAGGTTAGTTTGTTCTATTCCGGGATTTATCGTATCTTCAATACCTGGATTTTACTTTTATACATTTTAAACCAGTAATTATTTGGAATTTAAATTCATACGTTTTACCATTATTAACATGTAATGTTCAATTTCATACATGCTCTTGCTTTTTTACATTTGAATTTTTATGCTTATACTTAACTATGCTCAGTATTTAAAGCTGCAATTTTGATGTGTATTGACCCTCTGTAAAAGGTACAGTCACGCTTTTTTATTTTCAATAGCCTAAACAGAAGGATTTATTAAATGACTGTGATAATCTTATGCCACGAATGATTTGTTGGTAAAGTTATTAAAATAACCCGAAAGGGGTTCTTGATTTTATGCGTGTCGCAACCTTCAGTTAACGTACGCAACTTTGTTATCACATTATTTGCATTTTAATTATGCTGATTATTTAGTACTGACACTTCAAGACTTTTTATTATTTATTAATTAAACGCTAGTCACTTGCAGCTTATTTCCTCTTATTATTTGAAATCTTTTGATTTCTGGCGCCCATTTCCTTTTCCTTTTTTGAAGACATTCCAGGGTACACAGCTGATGATTTGAACCTACGATCCAAGGCCGCCGAAATTTGAGTTAGTTAAGGCCATCGCGGTGAGTAAAGAGTTTTCAGAGCTGCCGTGGTGTATAAACTGTAGGGGGGTTGATCTGCGATTTTTACTACCATTGCTTAATTTTATTAATTAATCGCAGGTCGGCTTCTTTATTGTTTCATCTGTAAGTAGGAGGTATATTTTATATTACTACGTTTCTCTTATATGTGTCTTGTTTCAATTTAACAGTTAATAGACTCACTTTGTAAGTTTCTACCTTCGAGATCTTTATCTTCTATACTCTTCTATTCGCCAGATCTCTGCTACAGCTATTCTCGTTGTAGTTGGCTGCACATCCTTGTAGTGGTAATCGATGCACACACTAAGTTTTTACTTTCGCACTAATAATTGTCTGTCACACTCTTTAGGTCTATGACAAATTTAATAGGTACATACCAGTACATTAAAATTGACTATTAAATTCTATTTCAAATAGAACTTGTGTCAATTCAAATTATATTTTTCTACAACCCCTTTTGTTCTGTTTATTTCAAACTACCGGCCAAAATCAATGGTTATCAAACAAATAATAATACAGTTTTCTTTTATTACTTGTTATGACTTTTCTAATTGTCAAAATTCATATTTTTAGGTTAATAGTTTTACCTTGTGTATGTCTTCAACTACATGACCAAATATGTAAGAACCAAAAGCTCTATATTACATCTTACAACAATAATTACTTCTTTCATACAAGTCCCGACTAAGTTGTATTACAATTGCAACCAAAACTGGACTATTTACAAATAATTTGCGAATACCGTTGGAAGAAACCGAAATTCCAATGATAAAACGAAACCATCACTCTTTTTAGAAACAATATTTTAAGCTGCTTTTTATTTTTGTAGTTATTGAATGATCATATCAATATATATAATCAAAGTTCGTTCTACCCTTAGGTGTGGAAATAAAAAGGTGTAGGTAGAAATTTTAAATATTTGATTATGATTACTGAGTCTGTGAGTATCACCATAAAGTAAAAATGTCGGCATCATATGCAAAGTTTTTATATTTGAGTTTTCAAAAAAACTTTCTACGGCAGTAATTTGTGCTTGTCTGAAAACGTATTATCCCCTATCATATATACAGAGTTTTTACTTACTAGTACTTTAGAAAATGGCGTTTTTCTAAATTATCTAGGTTGAATTCAATAATGCATTCATGCAGTTGTTGAGAATAAACCGGCATATTAAACGTCGAGTATAGTACTTTAAACAATTATTCTCTTTTCAAATGGCAACAAATCTAGTTTAGATTATTAAAAGTAATTAAAATTTTCATGGTAGTTTATTTTCAAACAACTTCGATTCTATTAAAAACTGTTTTGAAGCGATAATACTCAAACTAAAAATAATGATTTGTAGTTGAAAATTCCTGAAATATCACTACAAATACCTATGTATACAGCAGGAAGCGTAAGTATGTACCCCGTTCACTCAATTTCATATACTTATTGATTAACAGGCTTTGCATGTGCACTTTTAATGGTGCACGTGCCATTCAGTAACAAAATATTACTAAAGTCAAAAATATTGCCTGGTAAAAATGTATTTTCCATTCTTACTTACTTTATCTTTGTATTTAAAATATGCATCAATAATGATACTAAATTTATTTTGCTATTTTTTTTAAGTGTATCACAACAGCCACTCAGAAACTTCATCAAACTACCATACTGTCATTAATACAGCCACAGTTGAGATTAGAAGCTCAAACGTGAAAGGATGCCGTTGTATAAAATATAAAGTAGACAATTATTAAGTAACAAACGACTTCCGGGATTGGACCGTGTCATGATTGAGATCGAAGAACTCAATTTTGTCCGCTGATAAAGGTAATGCTACGGTAGTTATGGATCGAACAGAGTACATCACTAAGGTTAAGTCTTTACTCCAAGATTCTTCTTATGCCCTACTTTCTCGCGACCCAACTTCCAAAATCGAACGGGAAGTCACTTCTCTCATAAAATCTTCAGATCTGTCCACTGATATTCAACGGAGGTTGATTCCTCGCGCTTCAAAGCCTCCTCGGCTCTATGGTCTTCCCAAAATCCATAAACAAGACATTCCCCTCAGGCCCATTGTCAGTACCATAGATTCCCCTACTTACTCATTAGCTAAATACCTAACCACTATCCTCAGAAAGTTCACTGGTAAGTC
>CALNHX010011868.1:0-29003 GCA_940337035.1 Agriotes lineatus
CCCAATCGCTAAAGCTGCGTTGGCAGTACGACCGCGTTTAAATAAAGGAGCTTTTACATGTCAATAATTATGTAAAAAATAAATAATTTTAATTACGCTTTTTGCAACGTAACAAACTGAAATACCTCCAAAACACGTTCCCCATTTTGAAGGCTGTAACTCCATACAAAACAATATCTGACACACCATATCAGTAGAAAACTCATTTCTTACTTTGAGCCACAGAATTTTCCCTCTATTTCTTTTAACAACTTTCTGAATCACTTTATATAGCAGAACTAAATTTGTAAAATTGGAAATTGGTTGAAAATTATATAAACAGTAGTGCACCTTACATAAACAATCGCCAAGAGAGAAAAAACATCTTTACATCTATCATAGTGTTGCTAAATTGCAAGAATATAATTGGTTACCGAATATTTCACTTTTATAAAGCTAAAATATTTATTTGTGATGCAAATGTTATTATGTGACCTTTAACATGTATTAAGTGCATATCGCACACATATCGTATATACAATAAAGCGCCAAAAACAAAAACACCGGAATCTCCAACACATTCTGGGGCCACACCCATTTATAATCATTCGGTATTTCCGACACAAATAAGTACTTTACAAATACAATTAGTAAGATACTTGATACAATATTTAAAAAAACAACTACTCATATGTCAATAAAAAACTACTGCTTAAATGGTTTGCAAGATAGATGAGGCTCTTACAAAATATACACATTCTAATCATTGCCACTAGACTACATGTTGATGTTGAATACATTTCTCCAGACCTTAAAACAAGTCGTTTGGAAGCCTCTCTGTTGGGACGTCAAATTATGATGAGACATCTCATAGACCTTAGTATTTTACTTCCCTCGTTTGTAAATATTGTTATGATGACTCTTGTAACGCCTTTGTTATGTTATACTTAAACCTTACTTTAGTTTATTTTCAATCAATTATTTTTAAAATTGAATTTTAATTAACTCATTTGCCCTTTTTTAATTATGGATGATCAAGATTATTAAACCGCTAGCTTCGGTAGAAAACACGACAAAAACACAGGTCGGATTATTTATAATCTAGACTGATTCTATTCTGAAATTTGATTTTCTTATTTTTATGAGCACTTGTACGTCTGTCACCTGTCACTTAAAATTATCTCCGTTCAAAATTAATTACTTTAAATACTTTCTCGTTACATTTTTGTCATTCTACAATATCAAGTGATAAGTACTCCCTTAATTAAAATTACCGCACTTCACTCTTTACATTTTATTCCGTTTTTATTTAAAATACCTGTATTCTGTCACCTCTTATTGGACTCTACACTCTCCTCTACCAATCCCAATGCATCCAGCAACCTCACCAAGATCTCCCAACTTCCAATAACAATGTCTGTACGAACTTCGCCAATAACACACCTGGATCCTCAAAGACTTCCTTGCCCAAAACATGAAAAGGCACCTACCAACATTCTTTAGCAGCAATCACCATCCACGTCGTCCTATCAAAATCCTCAAGCCACTGACGACCTGGTATCACGAACCTCGACTAGATGCAAGTTATTACCACTTCAATGACAAGCTTGTCGAATTAGAACTCTTTCAGAAGAAAATCTCCTATCCACCCCATAAAACACTCACTCTCCTAATGATCTCGATGTAAACCACTTCCAGTAAAAATCATTCCTTGTTATCCAATTCAGATGATGCAATGTAATTTGATAATAAACTCAGTTTAGCATTCCCTTCCAGAAATTTGCTTTTGTAGATTATAACTGTATTACTTTGGTATTCTCACCACATCTTTTATCTTCATCCATATAGTCTGCACATATTTTATCCTTTTAACATTTTACTTTTATTTTTACACCACGCCGATTTTATTTTAATTTATAACCAACTGACTTTTTAAAAACTTTTATAAAAGGTTTATTTTTATAATTTCAACAGCTACAAATTGTATTGCATCTTTTTGTATCAAATTGTATTATACTAATCAATAAATATCTCCTTAGTGATCTAGTTAGGCATCTATTCCACAGTCTAACACACTATAGACGCTTTATTATATTTGTTTAATACCCACTATGTTAAATAGTATATCTCGAAAAATATTTGCCATTAATTCCCCTTTTCATTTCAGATAAATGAAATTATGTTAAAATCCTACTGTTTTCTATGTAGCTTCATTTAATTGAATTTTAAATTATATTACATTTTCTTAACCAAATACATTTTAATAATTTTGATATCCATTTCATACCTAAATTCGTCTTTGTAGTTTTTAATACTGTATTCTTTTAACCTTATTAAGTTGATTTTAAACTTCTGTACCAATACCATAACAATACAGTGAATGTATTTTAATAGTTAACATAGCAGTTTGGTTTCTATGCCAGCATTTTATCATGCAGGTCACTTCCATAGTTAGAAATGGTCAATCCATTAAGAGCGTTTATTTTACGAGATAACATACAAATTTAAATTAGCTACTTGCTAATAAGATACTTTAATTATGTTACCGGCATGTAGATATTCAACTAAAATTTAGATACTTAAGCAGAACTCACAAGTCGTATCTTTTATTTTGTATATTAGGACAACGTTTAGTTGACTTCTTGGCAAGTAATTATTTGTATGTTAACTCGTAAAATAAACGCTCTAATCTATTGGTCTCATTTGTAACCATGTGATCTGTATTATTAAATGCTGGCATAGAAACGAAACTCTTATGTTAACCATTAAAATAAATTCCCTGTATATTTCCTGCTGTTCTCCTAGCTAGCTCAGTACACATGAGACTCTTATATTGGCTCAGCTCATGGGTAGAAAGTGTCAACATTTACCAAAAAGAAGAAACTGGCTTGAAACTTCGTGCTGAAAACAACTTCAAACAATATGCACAAGAAGATCCAACTAGCTTACACAAATAAACACAAACGTACTAACCTTTAAAACACATACCTACCTACCTTACATTGTAAGGAAGGATAGACGGGTTGGCCTTACCTTTTGGCGAAAGTTATATTTGATATTTTGCCGGCTGGTAACTATCGGCCTAATGGGCTAACTAGTCGCGAGTTACGAAGTTACGAAATACGAAGAGAATGGTGACCAGGTCCTCGACATCGAATCATACTTGTGCCGGACCGTTCACAAGGTCGAAGATAAGTCCAGCAAATCAAACAAAATCAAAGCAACGACCAATAAAAATATCACAGCTTTATTAATATTGGTACTATAGTGCCAGAAATACCCACACACAAAAACAAGTACAACAAGGCAAGCTATGACCAAAACAAACACTTTAAAATAATTAGTTAGACGCGGCATAAGCAATTAAAATTTTATCACCCTGTAACGGCGTTTCGCGAATAGGAAGAAAGCATCTATAATATAATTTTCCTTAATGTGTGTTTGTCTGTGGCACAAAATAAAATCTTACGTTCCGGCTTCACAGATGTTTATATTTGTTTAGGTTTTGTTTTTCTTATCTTAGCGCTCGGCTCGGAGTTTGACCTTTCGCGTATCCTATTTCACGTGCGCGTAGCGCGCAATTTGCTTGTTAACAATAATCTAGCTAAATAAATAAATAGTCTGCACGCATCCCGTGAGGCAGGGTGTGGCAGAAGAGAGCTATCCAAGCAATCAGCTGACGTCTAACCCCGAGTGCCAGCTCAAAATGACTCTATAATAATACTAAAAATTTCTACGAAGCGAAAACACTGACGATTATATATGGCCATATAAATTCAAGGTGGTTTTCTATTGCAAAGACATCAAGTAAGTCAATGAACGCTCCAAAATCTACTTGAATATGCCCTTTACATTATTAAACATATTTAAAATCGCGCAAACAAATCACGGAAGCTTGAAATCGAACAAAAGGGTACCGCGTTCGGTTCCCTAGACACAGCCGTTAATTTAGTACTATCAAGTTTACATACAAGCAAATGGCGGATAATGAACTACGTAATAAAGGGTGAGTTTACCGCAGCCCCGGCCGGCTAACACGTGTAGAACGTACTACCGGGTAAGTAAATCAATCTAATCAAACAACTAATTACGCAAATAAAGCACACCGAGCATAATACACAAAATACCATAATCGAAATTCTAAAAAGGCATAGCTACAAGCCAAATCGACAAACAATACATATCTAAATTGCTTTAAAAACCTCTCAGGTACCCACGGCACGTGGTGCAGAGCTGGTGGACGAAGCAACCAGGAGACGACCTCGTAACGGGCAGCAGACGAGCTTCGTTAGGTGCAATGAGGCGACCGCAGGGGAATAGATGAGCGGTAAAATAAACCACACCAAAACTCCAAGCGATAACACCCGGTTCGCAGGGCGCAGAGGTAAAATTCAATTTCTATGGCGTACAATTAAAGCCTATTTTCATGGCGTAGAATTGGAAATCTCAATTCCAGTGCGTAGAATTAGATAACGCATTTCCTTGGCGTATAATTAATCGGCTAAAAATTACAAATTTCCAGATAAACAACCACGCTGACGAAAAGAAATCGTAACAAACCTGCGAATGTTGACGAACAGCCCACGCCTCGTTCGATCGGAGAAAAGCCCATCGAAACCGCAACTAAAGCGAAGCGAACGTTGGCAGCAACTCACAAAGGCTTCCAGAACGTTCCAAAGGGCGCCTTGCCTCAAAATCCCTCAAGTCTACGAGGTCGGCTATTACCAAAGGCAGCGAACCCAAAGGCTCCCAGGGCACCAACTTCAACGAACGAATCGATGGAAAAGAATGGAATGCAAATTGGCCAGAGCAGTTCACAATCCCAGGTTATCAATGTCAAAGTAAAAATTCGAAAAAAGAAAGAAAAACTATAGGTGTAGATTTCTGTGCAAAACTGATAACAAAAACTGTTCCTTTTAATTCAGAATTGAGGCTGAAGGTATTTGGGTTGCCTAACCATAGATGGAATACTGTATATTTAGAGAATCAAAGTAAATTGCCAAATCTGACTAATTATTTCAATTAATAAATAGGAAAAGTAACAAAATTAGCGTAACACCATGTAGAACACAGGATTAAAACCTAAGCTAAAAATAGACATTTCTATGCATATTAGTCTAGGCTACAAATAAATCATAACGCGCAATAGCTCCAAGCTACATGCATTTCCAAGCAAACAGTAATATAACTGTATTTTGCGTTTTGAATGTTAAACCAAGTCCGGCATCGCGTTATAATGCATAGAAATCCAACACAATTCCCGTACATATTTGATGGTTTACCAAGCGCATTCCTTTACCCTCGAACCATTTTCACAACACAGCCTGGAGCTCACATATCGCTTAAACTCTAAAAAGGAATTGTATCGAGTTGCCGTAAGATGCTCGATGCCTGAGAACTGCAATGTAGCTGTTGGAATGGTTGTATCGTCCACATTGCACGGTGCAACGGATGAAAATTTCCCACGTGCACGACGGGAAAGTCCCAGCTCTGGCGCCTCTTTATCGCCTGACATCACGTACAATCGAAACTTGGAGGTTTTCAAAATTGCGTACTTAAGCAGGAACGCTCAAACTCGCAATTGATTCAAGTGGAAACACGGCGTGCTACACACAAACACTTATGCAGAACACTTTATTTATTGAGAGGCTTCCAAGCCGCTTTCATTTATTTTACAGTAGGAAAAATTTACTCGCAGTAGCTCACACACATGAGACTTCGGGCTGAGCTCGCTGGCGACTGTCAGTTTCCCGCGAACCCGCGATGCTCCAAGGATCCAGATGGGTCGCTGAACAGACACAAATATTTACAGTACACTTACAAGAGATTGTTGAAATATATTGTTTATATAAGCGAATGCTAAAAGGCACTGTATTTCGTTCAACTTATGATTTACAACCTGTCGAAATCATCAATGTCACGTATTATATTCTTACATGTAGATTCAGCAGAGGCTTTGGAATTCAGTACGTTTGGAACCCTCTGAAATGTTGTAGTTTTTCAAGTTGCAAACACGAAATATAAACAGAAATCGCACTTCTTTAACAGCATTTACGGGAATTAGTGTTCCTTTGCAACAAAACTAAAAATACAGGCAATAAATTTGTTAGGCATTTATTAAAAACCAATTTAGATTAGTAACACTAGTAGGGAATTCAAATATCACAAAAGATAGTTTTAAGGTAATACATTGAAGACGTACTGCATCGAACGTGGGGTAACATAAATATTTTCAGCATCTGACATTTTCAATAGATATTTTCCTTGATCGTTATAAACAAATATTAAAATGGTTTGGCTCTTTACCTATAATTTTAGCTGTAGAGAGCAAGGAAATTCATATACAATATTTCAACGCTTCCAGTTTCATATGGCACGAGGCCCTTGAAAATCCAATTTGTTACTTGTCGTCGTTTCCTTGATACAGAAACCCCAGGATTTTTTTTAGGTTCAGATTTATAGCTTCAGTTTTCTATTAAACGACGCGATACTAGTCTATCAAACACAATTAAAACATTCTTATTATAAATTGTGCTTTATCAATTATATTTTCTATTTGATAATTATTTTGCCATGGAGATGTAGTTCAGTATAAAAACTATCATAATTAAATATTTAAACATTTCAAAACAAATATTGACAGACATTTTGCTATAAATAAGGCGAAGCGCAGATACATTATCGATGGTTATCATATCCGAAGATATATATACAAGGTTGTACATTCCATCACAGAATAGTAACCACCTCTTCATTGAGGCTCTCAGACGCATTTGTTTTTGTGGTGCGTCACTCCACTTTTCTTTTTTTTTCTTCACATGTCCTATAATTTTTTGTTTTTCTTTGCCACCTCGGCTATTTTCTTCCACTTTTTCCTGTCCTGTATTTTTCTTCCCCAATCTGTAATTACCATTATCTTTAGGTCTTTCTCGATTTGGTCGCTCCATCTGTTTTTCGGTCTTCTTCTTGGTCTGCTTGCATCTGGTTTCCATTCTGTAATCATCTTAACATCGCTGCTATCCTTCATCCTTTTTATGTGTCCATACCATTTCAGTCTTAACGCTTTTATTATTCTTACTATACTTTCATTCTAAAGTATCTCTTCTATTTCAAAATTCATTAATCTTTGGTACTCCCCCTCTCTTATTTTCTTTGGACCATATATTTTTCTTATCATGTTTCTTTCGAAAATTTTTTGTTTTTCCTCTTCTCCACTTGTCATTGTTGTAGTTTCAGCCGCGTACGTGACTACTGGCCTGATTGCTGTCTTGTATATTTTTATTTTTGTTTCCCTTTTTATAGTTTTGCTTTGTATTATTTGTTTATATTTATGGTAGGCTCGATGTCCCGCCTGTATTCGCTGTGTTATTTCATCCTTTTTGTCATTTTTGTAATTGATATTTTTTCAAAGGTATCTGAAATTCTTCACCACCTCAAATATGTATTTATCTATTGCTATTTGTTTCATTTCCTTGTCTTTACTTCTTCCCTGTATCTCCATAAATTTCGTCTTTTCTTCATTAATTAGTAATCCTCTCTTCTTGGCGTTTCCGATAAGTTGTAGTAGTGTCTCACCTAAACTTTTCTTATCTCTTGCTATAATTGCCAGGTCGTCCGCGTATGCCACTACCTGTACTGCTTTATTCCTTATTGTTCCTGTTACGTCGCAGTCCTTTATAATTCCATCCGTTGCTATATTGAAAATAGTTGCCGATAGTCCGTCTCCTTGTCTTACTCCCGTATTGGTCTTGAACTCCTTCGATATGCCTTCGTCCGTTATTATCGCTGCTTTCGTATTCTCCATTGTCATTTCCACTAGTTTTATTATTTTCTTTGGTATTTTCATTCCTTGCATGTCGATTTTTATTTGTTTTCTATTTAGACTATCGAACGCTTGTTTAAAGTCGACGAATAGTATTTGTGCTCGGATATCATGTTCGTAGCATTTTTCAATTATTTGGCTAAGGATCTGGATGTCATCTAGTGTTGATCTTCCCTGTCGGAACCCATACTGGTATTCGCCCATCCTGGCTTCTGTTACCTTCCTCGTTCTTTTTTGTATTAAAGTCGTTAGTATCTTGTATACAGTATTCAGCAAAGTGATCCCTCTATAATTGGTACATTTCAATGGGTTACCTTTCTTAAGTATTGGTACTATTAAACCTTCATTCCATTCCAGAGGCATAGTTTCTGTTTCCCATATTTGATCTATTACTTTATGTATCGCCTTTAGTATCCGAAGATACAACTTGCTTATTTACAGAAATTAAAATTAAATCAATTAAAATGAAAGTTGCTTTAGTGGTCCGAGGTTTATTTATAATTTGTTTGTATCCTAAAGAATCAATTAAATAAGCAAATTGAATAGTGAAAGCTTTATCAAGCTTTAATTAATCAATATGTGCTACCTTCAATTATAGAGAAATACGTACTATTCTTGGGATAAATACTAACTCCTGCATACGCGTTCAAGACCAGGATCGCTGTTACAAAAGGTGCGATGGACTAAAAAATTTTGAATTTTATTTTAAGATTGTGAAATTAAGCTCTGCTGGGTTTCAAGAGAATTTTAAGAATAATTTCAGTTTTTCAAAAACAAGTCGGCTTGACAGTGAAGCGAAAACTATTTTCGTTTCATGTAAACTACCCTTTTTATTTATTATACGGCAAATTTTACTAAGAACAGTTGTTCAGAATGAGAAATTATGATCCTATACAACATTTCAGGAAGATCTAAAAAATTAATTGTATTTATTAAAAATAACGTGGTTTAATCTAAGTAGGTAGATCTTCTTGAAATTTTGTATATTGAGTCAAGTAATACCATTTTATCACCCAAAAATTATATTTCTTCTATTGGCAGTTCATCAGCAAATTGACATTCCATTAGCAAATATAATTGAGATAGAATCCTATTTATTAATTTATTTTACATGTGAATTCATAACCAATATCAATTATTTGTCCGTTTGTGGTTGCAAATGTAATTCGAATTAGTTGAAGAAAATAATTTTTCTACTAAGTTGTTCTGTTAATCAGATATCTGTAAAGTAAATATTAACAGAAAAGATAAAACATAAATTGATTTCTTTCATATTTGTTGTATGAAAGGGTTAGTGATACATAATAATTGGAAACGGGTACATTTAAGAACTAGTTAACCTAAAAGTATGACTTGCGAAATTAAATGTCATAAAGATTGATGAATTAGGAAACTGTAATTTTAATATTTTAAATGGAATTATATCCAAGATTTTGAAGGAAATTAGGAGGTAACAATAAAAATGAAAGTGTGTAAAAATAAAATTTTAATGACACCAGATTAGCTAATGATATAAAAATTCAATTTTACCAATATTAATACTCGTATGTACCAAGAATAAATGTAATACCAATAAGAAGAAAGTTAGTTTAATAACAAACGAGGATTTTAATTACGTGTACGGGAAGCCTATTCAAAAAGGGGTTGCTGCCGACGTTAGAAAGAAGCAGGATATAGCTGGTTCAAAGTTCATTTTGCCAAACAACAAAGGATATGAGCTCGAAGAGAGAAGTTCATCGTGTAAGTGTACACCAAATTAAAATAAATAAATAACAGATTTGAGAAGGAAAACAGTAATTAAATAAATAAACTGCTATTTCTAGCAAGTACAAAACTGATTATAATCAAGTATTGGAAAATTAATGACAAATAAACTTTATAAATAAAAGTGTTCAAGAAATGAAAGTTTACTAAACGATATAAAATTGAAAATTGTCTGTAGCATAATTAAAAATAGCCACAATGTAAACATACAGTACCATTTATATAAAATTGAATTTAATACTAAATTTTAACTTACAATAATATTTAAAGAATTTTATTTAATATTAAAAATACAGATCTATAGTAAATAAACACCAATTGCCTCATATTAAAGAGAGTTTTTATTTTGTGTATGTTCTAATTAAATTTTGCAGTTCCCCAAAGCCATAAAGCGTCGAACAATTAATTTTATTACAATTTCATGCTCGAGCTGTGGACAGAAAAAGCTAAAAATTAAAATAAAACGTGATAATACCCTGAGAATAATAATTAATTTCAATTAAAATAAAGGACCATATATGGATATTGCATATTATTTCCTAAAATAAATAGCCATATTAAATGATCAAATATTGTTTGAGCAGACCTGATAAGCTCTTCACTCAAACATAGAGTAGTAATTAAAAGCCTGACGAATCCGCCACAAGACGAGGAGAGAAACCAACCATAAAATCGCTTCAAAATATCTCCGAATTAGTTGCTCACTTAAAAATCGACGAAATTGCCGTAGTCCCATATGAAAATTTTCCTGTTATGTAAATGCCATAAAACTAGCGATTGGCACAATCCTAAATCCTAAATGTCCCGAAACAACACGGCTAAGTAAAAAATATTGCATATCATTTCCGTGGCACACAAAAGTATATACCGTATATGTTGTTTATCCGTACATTCATTTTTGAATGTTACTCCAAATATGTCTTCTGAATTAAATAAACTAGGTATGGACCTCTCCCTCTTTTTATTTCTCCCTTAAGATTAGCGTTTGGCTTATGCTAATATAATAGGGACAATTTTCTACGTAGAAAACACTATATTATCAAGTCGCACGTGTCGTAAGGACTTAAGCAAGACTTCATTTTAAAGACAAATGTCTGTTGGTTATCGTCTGCTATTTTATAAATGGTAAAAGAATCGCTTGCGTTTTAGAATTGTATTTTTCTATTTTGCATTTAGGATAACTCCATTCTAGCATCAAAATGACGTCATTTGAGTGTTAGAATAAGTCGCTTTGAAATGACGTCATTGGGGTGCTAGAATGGAGTTATTCTAAACGCAAAATAGAAAACATTTTAATTTTTTAATTTATAAAATGAAATAAAACGGCAAAATAGAAAAAAAAATTAGTATAAAACATTCTTTGCAAAAAGTCCTTCAAGCACTCATTTGTTCTTCAACTCGGCGCTACGCGGTTCGTTTCGGAATTTCAAATTCGTGCTAGAATATATTCCTTCTGCAACAATATAGATGATTTTGTAGCCAAATACCATTTGTATTTCGGCCATTCAACAGCAAAATTTACTTGTGCGAAATACAAAGCAGAAACTGTAAACCAGGAGATAGAAAGATACGATTTTTGATATTTCATTTAAGACATCATTGAGCTATTTCTGATGTTTACTATTGGAGAATAAGCTTTCCTAGAAAATTTCAGGCGGTTGTCATTTAAGGCGAATATTAACACCATATGTCGGTTATCAGACAGATGTCTTGTGTTCTCCTTTCAAAAACAAAGCTGTGGACATGGGTAGCTTAGAAATAATGTTAAAGAAACAATCGGCGGGAATTTAAAAATTCGTCCATAGAAAACTTGAATATTACGTACAGAATCAAATGAGTAAGAATATAATTTTAGGCTTTGCATGCATTAAATAGAAATCGACTATTACGCGATTAACATCTAGTACCAGCATCATCAAGGTGTTTTGTTTTTATAAAAGCTGAATTGCAGGATGGTAGATTTTAAGTCGCATATAAGTCTTTTTCTGTCTAACACATATACAGCGCATGAACCGAATTCTAGCTCATTAGACTGCCTATGTTTACATTATCTAACTCGAATCTGTATACACGTGTAGTATAGTCTGTTCAGTAAATATAAAAACACAAAGACGCCTTTGATTTCCAAAATTCCATCAGTGTACTTCTAAAATTCACCTTCGTCTATGAGTGTACTTACAAAAAGTTACTAATACAAATAGGCTAACGGTGTGACATTTATTTCCCATCTGTCATAAATGTTATGGTTAACTACGTTTAAGGATATTATACAAAGACTCTGTTGGATCCTATTGACGTAGCGTTTATTAATGTACGGTATTTTTATTACATGTTATAAAAATTCAGGTGAGAGCGTTTTAAACAAAACACAGAAGAAAAGATTTAAAAAATAAACATCCACATGAAAATATATTTTTTAAGCAGCAAACGTAGAAAAGGTTTTAAAAAATGAAATATTTATATGAAAAAGTTGTTTATGTAAAAATCATGAGAAAAGCTTTCAAAATTACACCGAAAAGGTAAGAAAATATTTAAAAGAAAACAAAAGGTTCATAGCAGAAAAGGTAAGAAAAGAGATAACAAGGCGAAAGATACATATGATAGAAAGATTTTTATGCAGAAAACGTAAGTATAGATAAAAAACAAAATATCAATACGACAAAAAAGATCTTTTTAAACAAAATATTAATATGAAAATGAAGTGTTTTAAACAGAAAACTGAAAAAGATATAAAAACGATGGATTCGGACGTAAGGAGTACTGTATTAAGCAGAAAAGAGAAAAATATTTCAATCAGTGATAATAATAACTTGATCGTGGTGTCTAATACAAAAGGTTATTCAATTCTTATAATTTTATTAATTAATAAATATCTAAAATCATAAATTTTGTAGTAGCAGCCGTAAAAAGTCATAGGGACAATTTGGAAAGTACCGAGAGATCAAATAACTTTATAATTAGAGTCGCCTGTGATTAGTGTTGTACGTTTGGCAGTACTGAAGTGTATTGTCAGTCTATGTCAGATTCGAGGTTAGTAGGTTAGGTTTTGTTGGTTATTTGACACAGTCTGACGTAAAACTTAACCTGCAAATCTCGAATTTGTCATAACGTGACAGTGCTACCAACAATGCAGTAGTGAGTGACATAATTTATAAATGAAATGCATAGTTAAACTACAACTTTAACCGTAAGAATTGAATAAAGTTATGCATTGGCCTTTTAGTAATTATTATGAAAACGTTAAACAACATACGGCCGATATTATAAATAACTGATTCGGATAATTTATTACCCTCAGCCTGATCGGTCTCGGTCACAAAATATATCCTCGTCCGTTATATGTTCAATATCGGACCGATACCGTTAAATACTATACTACCAAAATATGTCATTGAAGTAGTCGTTTCTCTTACCGACACAAAAGTATGCAACACTTTTAGCTCCTGGAATTAAAAGTACGTTTTTGTTCTACTGCAAAAATAGTTATCAATGTTGTCAGTGTTTAGCCGCCAAGAACACCCACTTTTTCGTACTAGTACATTTTACTTTTTGGCAGTAATAACCATAGCAACAAAAACTAATGCTGTGTTTCCATTAGTTGAAATTAAACTGTTTTTTTTTTAAATACAAAGAGACGCTTCCAAACCATCACAACAAAAATTATGTATGTAACTAAAGCGGACTTTTAGACTCGCCTTATTTATGTACTTTGCTCGCTACGCTAGCTTGGCTATAAACTGCGGCTTGTCCAAAAAAGTCCTTAATTTCGTACTTTTAGCATAAATAGCTATTACTTCCTATAAATTAAAAGTAAGGTCTAACTGGTCGCTTATGGATGCACTTGCCATAATGGCTTTTAAATGAGAAACGTCAAAAGCAATCAATCATCTAAAATTTGGAATATCTTGTACTTTTCTAGGATGCAGAAAAAATAGTAGGTATTATTCGGATTAAACATAGTTCTGTTTGACTTGCAATTTTTGTGTTAACATATAATTAAAATATTGATATCACACATGCACGGTGTTGCTAGGTCAAAGAAAAATAATACACAACATCGGAGTTAACAATGTTACCACATTTATACAACTTTTCAAGTCTTATATTTTTTATATTTGCACCTGCCCTCCTGCCAAAACATCTAACGACGGTCTATGATTTGGATGCGCAAGAACATCTGCTCATCAGATAAACATGCCCTTAGTTAAGTTGTATAGTTAAGATAGAATTTTTACATTGGAAAACTCTAGTTTGTCCATACTTTTATAGATAGCAGCACCCTGCAGCACAATAAAAAGATAAGAACAGTTGTGGGTTATCCTTTGTTTGCAACGACAGTCTTAATTAGTGCGAACAGATTCTGCTGATGGTCATCTAGCTTTGAGAAAGAGTATTTACAGCGAACACACATATCTTGTTCCACTCTAATCTGCGTTTGGTTCAGATGTTTTTCACATTTCTTGTATATCCGTTTGTATACTGCTGTTAGAAATACTTTTAATGAGGGGAAATTCAGAACATCTGGTAAAAAGCTACCTGATCGGAATTTTCGTATGTTACCACGTACCGTACACGTACCACGTACATTAAAGTAACTTTAACATTAAAGACATAACAGCTATTTTATTATTATCTGCTAGTTTGCGTCCATTTTTATTTCTAATCATAATTACAGTACTTTTCTAAAATGTTCCGGTTATATTGTTTTTTATTATTTTATGTATGTTGAATATGGCATGCTTTTTTAAGGTTTAGATTTTGATTTTTTTTATTTAACCATATTTCTTGATTCTTTAATTTTTCTTCATAGTTGAGGTAGTCGGTTCAAGATTTCTTCGTTTATCGGTCCCTTTCCTTATCTTCGAAATACCTGTTAACTTCAGGTATTAATTATTTTTTCCCAGTGGGAAATTACATTTATATTTTCGTCTCGCTTTAAGCCTTTTAGACTTTTAATTTAGTACTTTTTATTCCATCGTTTAGATTTTCTACGTTTACCTTCTTTATAGTGGTTTGTTTAAGCTTGACTTTCAATTCCATTCTAAGATTTATTACTACTAGGTTATGATTTGAAGTATTAACATCCTTGCGTAATTTAAAGGGCACCGGTATTTACGGCCAGTATTAAATTTGGTGGTTATGATAAAAAAGTTATTTTCTCGGGAGGATCGTTTCCTATTGCTTTTCCTTCCGCAGATCTGCAACGGGATTGCAGATACTTCCTTCACGTTCTCAGATTTCTTTGTAAGCCCCACTTCTGATACTAATATTCCTACTGTATGTCCCTTACGGTAATTATACAAGTGCTGCCTTGCAGCAGGTCTGTTTGGTCGGAGGAAGTTATTTTCTTTTTCTTCTACCCGGTATATCTACCGAAAGTTCTCCAATCCCCAGCTAGGGACGCGCATTCTAGTGTAACAGGTTCTTCCGAGGAAATCTTAGTATTATTAAAAATCTGGTGTAATACACGCACACAATTCCTTCTACAGTGATGTTATAATTAGCCAAAAATTTGATTTTTAATTTTTAAGCATTTGTCAAAAATTACAAATTCAACAGAAACCGTACAAAATCAAGCGTTAGTGCAAGAGACAAATTTTTTCTAAAATTTTAAGCTGAATTTAAAAATATAATAATATACTGGGTGTCCTATTTCAAATAGAAGTTTATAAAAAAAATAAGAAAAAAACAAAAGAAACCCATTTTGGAGGCATTCAACTGGAAAATCACCCATCTCACATCAATGCACGTTAAAAATTTAAAATTTGAAAAAAATCGTTAAACCCGTTTTTTTAAATAAATTAAAAAACTGAAAAATCACAAGAGTAAACACCATACTTCCGGTTATGCGATTTTCTTCCAAAGCTTGCTGTCGTATCTAGATAGTACACAAAACTTATATATGAAGTTTCAACGCCATACCTCTTTTCGTTTTTGAGATATTCTGTTCACATACACACATACAGACAGACATACCAATGAACAAAAACATGTTTTTTTGGTTCAGGGGCCTCTAAAACGTGAAGATCTATTGAAAACTCAATTTCGAATTTTTGGGGTGAATCCAATAGTTCCTTTATCGTAAAGGGAAGTAAAAAACCGTAAATTTCTAAAAGACGAAATTATTAATGAATCTCAATTAAACTACTTAATATTGAAATTTTAGAATTTTGCTAGTTAGCGTTCATACTCATAAGAAATGTTATCACTTTACGCCCATACGTATTTAATACTCCTTGTTTTCTTGAATTTGAGACATCTACTAAGAAGTTTTCTATTTGCACAGGTTAAATATTCGTTCATTCGCACTTATCAGAATTTCTGTTGACTTCAAGTAATTTACCCATAATAATATTCAAGATATTATTTTCAGATCTTGATAATGCCCTTATCGATGGCAGAAGCAATATTTTAGTTCTGGTTGAGGTCGCGGCTTGCAAATGCGCGTCACCGTGAATTTTTCTTTTAGTGCCGCATAACACCTAGGGGAGACCGTTTGCTTTGCAGAGCGGGCGCTTCCCGTCCTGCTTTTTCATTAAGCGCAAGTTGGCCTCACTATGCTTATTATTTCGTTTTTTCTCTTAAATTTAGAGGACAGAATTTGCCGAAAGAAAAATTAAATAAAGACGGCCCAACAGAGCCTGCAGTAAATCGTTTACTGTACAGAGTTTTAAAGTGCAACGAGCAAGCGTTTATTATTACGCAAACGCATTTCCGGGTATATCGGTGACAATACAATTTTGTGCCTTATTTCAAGAGTACATTTAAAAGGTCCATTTGAAAGCCGCACACAAAGGGGCAT
This sequence comes from Agriotes lineatus, assembly GCA_940337035.1. Taxonomy (NCBI): domain Eukaryota; kingdom Metazoa; phylum Arthropoda; class Insecta; order Coleoptera; family Elateridae; genus Agriotes; species Agriotes lineatus. The sequence continues at coordinate 16,368 of CALNHX010011868.1, forward strand.
TTACTTTGTCACGGAGCGTGACGTCAGATGATCGTGAATCAACATTTAGCAGCGCTGGGAGTTTCCGCGTTGCAGCTTATTTAGTAATTTTCCAAGCTTTGACTTCTAGAATTGAATGACGCTGCCCAGCGCAACTTCGATGAAGCGGAGGTAACTCGATATAGGGAAGTGTTACAGTCCACCTCTGTGTTTACGTACTCGTATTGTGTCGATTTGAATATATGTAAGCGCAATCAGGAGCGGCTGAAACTAGAAACATGTTCTTTCATGTGTTCTTTTACAACACAGTTATTTCAATGTTAATTAATACGTTCATTGATGTGTTATATATGTGTTCGAATGTACATGCAAGTAGATTAGCATATCTTGCACGTAGATTACTTCATAAATTAAAGTTTTTTTTTTAATTTGTTTGAAGTTTTGTCTTTTTTATGATTTTAATTATGTTCTAAAGTCAACAGATGATCTGAATAAATTGGCTGCCCTTGTGCATTACTTCAGGTGAAGCTTTAGACGACTCGACGTTAATCGTCAAATTCTCGCATCTCTATCGTTCCGGCGACCATCTCCATGGGTCAGTCGTATTCAAGTTAAAGTCCCACATTTCTGTGATTTCAGCGACTATCCTCGTAGATCACTCACGCCACAGGTCTAGAGAAAGCCCTTCCATTACGTCAGGTGTGGCTTTAGGGAACTGAAATCATCTGAACTATGTTAGTTTAAGCTGTAGACTCGCTGCTCTGCGTTGGAGGCGGTATTGATGACACATTTAGTTACATATTTATGTCTTTTCTGAATAGCTTATACACAGCTTGTAGATCCTGCACGTTTCTACTTCCCCTTGCTGTAGTTAGAGCATAATTAAATAACAAATTAGAAGTAAATCGGATACCATTACAGGTTCCCTCAGGCAAAGCTTTAAAATATTGTCAGTAGACAGGTTGGATTGTAATCAGCTTAGTAAGTTTGTTAGAGTATAGCTTTTAACGGCAGCGTTAAGGGTAATTTGTTTTAGATAATATGAAAAGGCTTTGTTTTGAGCATAGGCTGCGGCCTGCAATTTTCTCCGTAGTTTTGTGTGTTTAATATGCGTGTTTATATGTACAATGTGTTTGCCTGTATTCTGTACAATAGCATGCGGGTGATTTTATGAGCAAATTAAACGTTAGCAGGTGGGGGCAAGGTAAGTACGCAGCTGCAACAACTTTAAGAACACTATCATTGCCGAGATCGTTCCCTGCTGGATTATGGAACGCCAAACATCTCTTGGGTGGGAATTCATAATCCAGTGGCCCCCGACAAATAATAATTACTTACTTTCTACATTCCTCTTGAATTGATTTAAATAGATACACGTTTTTAGAATAGAATCGCGACTGTGACCCACTGTAGCTATCTGGATACACTTTTGGCATGATACTTGTCGTAAATCAATTTTTAAGTGTAACATAGTACTCGAGTTGAGAAAAATGGGGGCGCAATATATTCATTACTCTAATACGATATGTTATTAGTCCAACCGTGACTTTAAGAAGCATATTTACAATTACATTGTACATTGAAACGTTATAAAGGATTACACACAAATTTACTAAGAAACAATAATGATTCAGCTGAAAAATGCAAATGAATGTATTACACGCCTAAATGAATCGAATGTTTAGGTACACTAAATACAATGTCTATCCTTGTACACTTAACCATTAACACATTTTTTGCCAAAATCTGAAATGCAAATTCCTGCACATTTCCGCGGTTGCACTTTTTCGCGATTGCGTCGAATTAAAGCCCGTTTAGTGCAACTTTAACGGCTGCATTGCTCGAAATTTACGTCGCGAGTGCTCCAAATCGCCAAGAGGAAGTTTCGTGGCTTAACAACTCGTTTCATTCAGACATTAGACTTTCATGCACGCCGCGCGATTCCAAAAACTTGGGAACGACGTCTTTTGTGCAATGCCGTTTGCAACTTCTGCCGAACTTGTTTATGAATTACCGCGTAATTTGCGATAAAACAACACTGGCGGCCGGTAGTCCTCTTAGCAGATCCCGCACGTCCTTCAAAAGTAATAAAGAAACTCGAAGAAAGAAAACTTCGCCAAGTCGTACGGATATTATAGCAAGTTGTATAATAGCTGTCGGTCAGCTCAGGGCTGCTGGCGCCCCGCGAAGGGCGCCTTCTTCTTCTGGGCGGCGGCTTGGGCGACGCAGAAAAAGGATGGCCATAGTTACGTGAGGACTGTAAAATAAAAAGCAGATTTAGGAGCATATTGCTGCGGACAGCTAAGACGCGCTATTATTCCTTCGTTAGGATTTCCAAGTTCCACCTCGTCTTTCCTTAGTTTTTATAGCGTTGGGTTATTGAACATTTACCACGCAAAAACGTGCATTAAAAGTGTGCCCATCCGCACCACATTTTCACCTTCTTGCCTTTATAGAGGGTAGGTGCAGCAAATGGCCGCGCAACGTGCAAAATATTTATGCTTCGTCCCGGGACATCGCTGTTGTTTCCAATTTATGGACAAAATTTAAGAAGCTAGCCAAGAAATATATAATATTAAATTGCTGTTTGATTTATTTAAGTGTCCTGAAAATTAACCGGGAATTGTAAAGGGTTAATAACTAACAACTTTAGATGAAATTCAAGACGATGCTAATCCAGAGGACCATTTTAAAGTATTTCCTGTTTTGAAGCAATCGGGGGTAGTAGCAATAGCGTGAATAAAGTGACGTGCTCTAGTTCAAGGGTCAAATCCTTGAAGTTCTACAAATAGTAAAGTATGATCAAAAAATTATTTTCATCTAATATGGCTATGGAATAGTTCCTAATTAATTAATGCAACTATGTTTATATTTAAATGTCAAATTTGACATTTGAGTTTGAAGTAATTTATAGTGGGCATTCATAAATTAGGAATTATTCCATAGCCATACTAGATGAAAATAATACTATAGTTTAAATGCCACGGAAAGTAAGTTAAGTGTTGAAAAGGTAAAGCCAGGCAGCCTAAAACTATATTACAGATCGCACAGGACATTATATAAGACTTCTATATTTGTCAAATAGTTATTTACTATACAAGTGAGATAAGTGCATTATTAATATACGTGTGTGTAAGTTACAAACTAGTGCGTAGCACAAGTTATATAAGCACACGAGTATATGAATAATGCATTATCACACATGTATTGTACAAAATATTATCTACAACTGCCTAAAATTGAGAAAAGTGCATTAAGAAAAATGTCAGATCTGTAATTTTCAAAAATATTTTAGTAAGCAAATGCCATTACGTCATTTATTTGATACTATGTTAGTAGTGTACCCTAGAGGAATTCTGAGACACTTCGATTGGTTTGGAACTTGGCTAAGTGTCACGTAGCGTTGAAACTTGGCTAGGTCTAGCCAAAGGTCACGGCCTAGCCAGAGTCAAAGTCACGGGCCACTTCCGGTTCCCACGATGAATTTTTGGGTTAAAAAGTCTAATTTTTACAAGATTCCCACGATTAATTTTGGGACTAAATGTCTAATTTTATTCCTACGCTTATCAAAATTTTCCCCAGGCTCAACAGGATGTGAGTCATCGTCCATTGTTTGAGAAATCTGCACGATTGCAAAACATAAGTCGACAATGAAGTCTTTGTTGTCTCGAGGAATTTTTGATGACCTCCATTATCACATAAACAGGATGTTATTGTCTAGATATTAAAATATACAAGACTGGTAAAAATTGAACAATGGAACCCATTGTTTGAGAAAAATCTGCACAACCGCTAAATTGAATGGAGCCTTTGTTTGGAAATTAAAACTCGTTTGAGGCTCTCGGTGAGACGCACGAGTGACTGGGATCTGGTAGTTGATAGTCTCCCTCATATTTTGATAGTTATTAACAGTCAGTTAGTGAAACAGTATTTAACATAATACAAAAGTGTTGGAGTCTTAGAGACATTGAGAGAAATCCTCAACATGTTTGTAAGCAAAGGAAATATTACGGGTTCTTTCCCGTACTTTATTAAATACTCAGTCTTGAAATTGAGCCGATAGTTATTTATTTTGCTTTTTACTGTTGGATTTATGTACAGAAGACAGCATCCCTCACTTTAGCAATAAGCAAGTTTCTTACGAAATATTATTATGCTGTAGAGATTTACAGGTTACAGGTTCGGAGTGTAAACTGATTTAAAAATTTTGGATATTTCTATACCGCTATTAGCAACAGCAGTGCCATTTAATTTTAGATTCGATTGTTTTAATATAGGCTCGAAAGCACTGCTGACAGACAGACAGACAGGCAGAAAACTTGTAATGCAGCTGCCAAACCGGGCCTTGTCAAATATCGAACAGCAATATATATTAGTAAAAATACTCTTCAGTTAGGCAGGTTAAAAGTATGATGTAGTTTTAGCCAATCTTATACACATATATAATTCCAGCACTAAGAACTGGTAGGAAGTGGAGTCTTAAACAGCAGAATTTTATAATAAAAAACAGAGCGATAAAAGAACCGTGAGGGATCATATCTAACCACCCCGACATTTTTCAGTTTATTCGATTCAACAACTTCCACGAATGAATCTCGCAAAAACAAACACCTTCTTTGTTTTTGTGTTAGCACCTTGGTATTAAAAATTTATGGTAGTATATTTACCGAAATCCGGCACCACAGCACTATATATTTTAACTACATTTTTTATTAAGCATTCAATAACTACTAAAATAAAAAGGCAGCTTAAAATATTGTTCCTAAAAAGAGTGGTGGTGTAGTTTTTATCATTGAAATTTCGATTTCTTACAACGGTATTCGTAAATAGTCCAGTTTTTTGTTGCAACAAGCATAGTTATAGCAGAGGTATCTGACGAATAGAAGACTATAGAAGATATAAACAGACAGTTAATATTAATCTAAAATTGAATTAACTAAAATTAAGTATTTATCAAACATTATTAACAAAGTTGTTAAACGTATGACAAAGGCAGTTATTAATTACTTAATAAATACAATTGTCCTATATCCGGCATTTATGGTTTATGTCTTAATTTGATTTTAATAGTGGATTAGAGTCGAATAACTAAGGTTATTACAATACTAAAGACTGTATGCAAAAGGTAAGTTTAAAACCAAAAATTTTAAAATAAAACCCAGAGAATAAGAATTAAATAAAATAAAGCCAAGTAAAAGTATTAGGCCACAACGAATATATTAGTAAACAAACTGTAATTAATGAAGAAGCTATACACGATACCCAACGGTGAGCGACAGTTTATTTTTGCCGGATAAAAACTTATCTAGATTGGTTAAAAATCAGATGTATAAGAGAAAATCTCAAACTTGCTTTAGAAACATTTTGTAACTAAACAATTCACACTAGAAATTGTGTAAATAAAGCTAAAATTAGAAGAAGGCGCAGAATTTGCAGACTATAGAAAATACCTGTCGAGCCGGATGTCTGAGGTTTCTGCGTAGGTCTGCGTGGGGGGTCTCTGCACAGGTCTGCGCGGGGGGCCTACGCGGGGGTTTTTGCGCAGGTTTTGGCGGTAAATTCATGTAGGTAAGAAAAGGGGGGTTAGGCTGCTATTCGACTACCCTGTTTCAACTACCAATTCTGTAATTTAAATCTAAATTTGAATCTTGTATTTCTTTTTCGAACCAGTAATTAGATATGTACAACTGTTCTAGGTTTTCGAACTGTAAAATATAACGAATCTTTTGTCTGAATTGTTTTTGTTTAATTGCTTTAATAATTAGTTCCGTTCCTTCTTCTAATCTTCCAACCCGATGACATTGTGTAACCTTAATACTATCTTTTATTTCTTGTATAGTAATATGGTCAATTTGTACTATTTCTTCTTGGCAAGATGAACTATTATTATCCATATTTTGCAACACTTCCGTATAATATTTAAGTTCCTCAACCTTCGGGAATGAGTGTCCATTAAATGTTCTAATTCCGTTGGTTTTAAATGATATAAATAGTTCCTCGGTTGGTAAACATATTATATCCGATTTGTTAAAAGGAATTAAAATGTAACCTTCTTCTTTAAGTTTTTCTCTCGAGTTGTAAATACTTAAAAACACATTGTTGTAATGTCCTTTTAAGAAGTAAACTCTTTTACACCCATTTTTTTCTCCAAGTATTCCGACATATGGAGATTTCCCAAAATTTTTATATACACTATTATTTACAGTAAATGCAGAAATTGTATAACATCGAGTTATATCCAAATTTTTCCATGGATTTTTAAAGTAATTGCTTAAGTTTTCTCTCATTTCTATTAACTTGTGTTCTTTCTCAGCAAATATTTGTATTGTTCTTTTATAGCAATTGTCTTTTTCACATATTCTACTTTTCGTTTTTTCAAATTTATTTCTTCCAGCTCAAGTTCTCGTTTCCTTGCACTTAATATATAAGCAGATGAGAGTGGTTCTATTTCTTTAATTGCATGCGGAGAAAATTTGTTAGTTATGTTGGTTCTCTTCCTTAAAACTTGGGGAATCACATTATTTGTTTTGATTAATCCCATACCTTCGATACTTACATCTTTCGAAATAGTAGAGAAAATGGTCGTGGATTTAGAAAAAAATGTTTCTCCAGCTTTAATATAACATTTTTTGCCTAATATTTATGTCGCCTGTATTTACATCATTTTCTACAATTTCTACATAATTAATTGGCAGATAATTAAAACTAAAAGCAGAAAGTGCATAATTTATCATCTCATTTCGGTTTTCTAGATTATCGGGTAATTTAATTTGTAATCCAGTCAACTTTCTTGTGTTTCTATTTCCCCAATAGACATATTGTAAGACATTATTAAATACAACACAACCACTATTCTGCAGAGTATTAGTCAATTTGGTCCAAATTTTAGCAATTGATACAGAATATATTGCGCGCATCTTGGAATTACATTTTACTAGTTTCCAATAAATTTAAACAATCTTTTAAAGAATAAAATACATTGTGTGCATTATAATAATCTCTAATAGTATAATTATATATATATTTTCAAATCTTGTGATTCCATGTTCCTTTGCGAAAATAGACGAAAATGTTTCCTTTAAACGGGTATCCCGGCAATTGATAAAGTCGATAATATGGTTACCAATCTGTTTGTTAACTCCTGGACTGGTCATTTGACAAACAAATTTGTTGTATATTTTAACTCTAGCATTCGAATTATCCATGTTTATTTATTTATTTATTTATTTATTCATACCAACGGGAAACCCCAATTTACACTTATTATATAACAATAATATAATGTAATAGCATGCGATAATATATGTGTGACATATAATAAACCGTGCTACATTATAACATACTACAATCAAACTAAATAATAAAAAATGATGATAATGCTAATGTAATGTAAGTCTAACAGTAATTTATTTATTTATTTATTTAATTGATTTAGGCTGCGACCAACAGTACATTATGTACTAAGATTAGGGTCACAGCGTACAACATGAAATTAACAAAATAATATGTGATGCCACAAATCATAACAAATCATAGTTCGAAAAAAAAACAAATAAAAATAATACACTAAATTAGATTTAACAAAATTATTAGTAGTAGGTATAACATTGTAGTACTGATCATAACAAAAAATATTAAGAATTTATTCTATAAGTAAGTAGAACATATTCTTAACAGGGGTACTTTTAGTAAACTTATAGCAGGGCATAAGTTTATAGTAGCCGAGAAAGATAGGTTAAAACAAAGTAAAAAGATGTAAATTAATAGATATAATATACTATGTACAAAGAACAATAGACTGGCACAGTGCACGAGAGCAATCTAGTTTAAATTTGGTACTATTTCCATTAAATATATCAATATAGTCAATTAATTTGTTAGCCAAATCACAGGTCACGTATAGAGGCGAGTGACACAAGATATTGATTCTGGGTTTATTTAAGTAGAAATAAGCCCGATAACGGGAAGTTAATCTTGGTAAAAAGAAATTAAGCTGCATCAAAGTAGTTGAACAACAATTAATTCTATAATGAATAATTCGATGCAAAAATACTAATGAAGAAATACATCGGCGTCTTTCAAGAGTTTGAAATTTAAATATGTCCAACAGTTCTAAATACGAGGGCGTTAGCGATGGGTAAACACCCGTATTGTATTGCAGAAATCTGATGAAACGTTTCTGAACTCGCTCAATTTGTATCTTATATATATTATACATAGGTGACCAAATAACTGCAGAAAATTCCAATCTGGTTCGAACATAAGCATTATAAAGTTTTATTATAGTTTGACTATTTTTAAAATTGAAAGTGTTGCGTATTAAAAATCCTAACATTTTTAATGACTGATTTACTGACTTATTAATATGACTTGAAAATGTAAGAGAACTGTCAAATGTGACACCCAGATCAACTATCTCATCTTTGACGTTTAATAAAATTTGGTTCATACTATATGGAAATCGGATAAAGTTCTTCTTTCTAGTGAACGTAAGAGTGTAGCATTTATTAACATTAAAGTACAAATTATTTTTTTTCACTCCATTCATAAAATTTTATTCATGTCACTTTGCAAAGCGGTACAGTCGTCTAGCGAGTGCACAACCTTCCAAAGCTTTAAATCATCAGCAAACAAAGCGTGTTCAGAGTGATCGATGACAGGCTGGCAAGTCATTGATAAATAAAAGAAATAACAAAGGTCCCAAATGGGCACCTTGAGGAACTCCCGATGGTGCTTCATACTTTTTCGATACACAGTTTTTGTAAACTACACACTGCCATCTATTTCTAAGGTAAGAATCTAGAAGTAAAATTAATTTATTTGAAAATCCAAAATCTTGAAATTTCTTTATTAAGATGGTGTGTGCTCGACCTTATCAAAGGCTTTGGCAAAATCCGTGTATATTACATCAACTTGCAAATTACTGTCCAAAGATTTAGATATTTCATGTGTAAATAGGTACAAATCGGTAACTGTTGAGCGATTTGGCATGAAACCGTGTTGGGTGTTAGATATTTGTGGTTCAACATAGAAAAATATTTTTTTATATAAAATTGTTTCAAATACCTTTGATATTGACCTGAAGTATTGATATCGGTCTATAGTTAACAACATTTATTTTATCTCCACTTTTATATACTGGACACACTTTAGCAATTTTCCATTGATCGGGGATAAGTACAAGTTTGAAGAGCAACATTGAATAAAGTAGTCATGGGAGCAGCTAAAATCTCTGAACACGCTTTGTAGATGTAAATAGGAATCTGATCGAATCCAACAGATTTTTTAGGTTTCATGGAGCGTAATGTTGAGATCGTCGTCTCTTCTATAGTTATACAGTCTATGATAAAACCCCCATGAAACGACATTTCATCAAAATTTGCAATTCCCTCCTTTTGAGAATATATGGAGTGAAAGTTATTTGCAAAAGCGTTGGTTATTTCTACGTTATTGTTTAAATATGTACCATTAATATGCATGTTGTCCACAATTGTATTTGTTTGTTGCTTATTTTTTAATAAAAGTCCAAAAATTATGAGGGTCGGTCAGAATAGACTCCTCAGTTGATCTACAAAATTCATTATAAGCAAAATTGATATTGCATTTAACCCTATGAAGGCATATTATCATATGGTCTTTTTTTACATTTATCATGTAACCGATTTTTCTTTTTTACTTCTCCAATGATATCAGGTGTGAACCAAGGAGGATGTTAAAAAAATGTTAAACAATCAATTCCAACTGTTTTATAATTATCCACACATTATAATTTTCCTTGGACTCTCCTTGCGTGACAAAAGTTATGCTTAGTAGTCAAATAATGGCCCATTTCTATCTTGTTAAATATTCCTTGCAAAATCTTGCGTTATATCCACATCCATAAGGTAGAAGTCATCTATTTGAAGCTGTTTTAAAATGTCTGCTATTTCTTCTAACAGGGTCTGCTTGCTTATATTTTTTTGTTAATATTTTCTAGACCTTCGTTTCCAATACCTTGTATAATTTCTCCTTGCCATCCTGTTCTCACTTTGTAGAAGATAAGGTAATTTTTGCTTTTACTCCATGTGTAGCAGAAATAAATTTAGAGAATTTCCCTCGTAAGTGACTATTCCAACCACCACATATCTCCTTCTTAACAATAAGATCACTTTCTCCTTCGCAATCTACACGGTCAATAATTTTAGCCAACATTATATTGTCACAAAACGGTTGTGTAATCGGCGTCAGTAAATCTAAATTGCTGCTGGTAAGCAGTTGTTCGCCCTTCTGCATAATTTATATTTTCAACATCTGTAATTAGGTTGTTGTTGTCGACACTTTCTACTAATAGCCAGAGTCAGAATCTCTCGTTAGTTGGCTTAATTTTATTTCCCAAGAGCTGGGTAATACTATATACGTTAGAGGAGCCCATGTTCACAGTTTCAACTACTTCACAATACTAAATTTAAACTGGGGAAATTTTAATTATATACCTAACAATAATAAGCCCCCCCCCTCTCTACACCAATTTTAATCTACTTTGCAAGGGAAAAAGTAAGAAGACGTGGCAAGCACAAACCTGCAAGGCGACACGGGAACTGGTTGAACCTGTCAGTCTACCTGTCTGTCTGTCTATTTACCTGTCTAGCTCTGTCTAACTGTCAGGCTGTCTACCTGTCTACCTGTCTAGCTAGTTACTGTCTAGCTGTCTATCTGTCTATCATGTCTATATGTCTACCTCCACTGTCTACTGCCACTTGTCTAGCAGGGTGCTTACCTACCAGTGTAGTATGCAAAGCTATATGGGTGACCTTGGTAGTTGAAACAGGGTAGTCGAATAACAGCCAACCCCCCTTTCTTACCCCAACTCCCCCCCTATCTTACCTAAATCGATTGATCCCCTAATACGAATATAACAAACAAATTTCAGCCACAAGCTATAAGTTGTTTTTTTTAGAACAGTATGACGAACTTCCCTAGAAAATATGCAAGCAATTATCTTATAGAAAGACCAAATCTAGGGAGGCATGGAATTAGGTATGATTTTGATAAAAAACCAATTTTATTTTGGTGGAGATGAGCTAGATATAAAGGGATCAGATATAATTAAAAATGTGCACTATGAAGGTACGCCCGATTTGTACGAATTACTATTTAACAACGATCCCTCAAATAACTCCAACGCAGACAGTTAGAGCAAATTATAATGATATCATAAACATGAACAAATGCGGCGCAATAGAAATTTGATAAAAATGAACAGAAGGTAGGGTTTCAACCAAGCGAAATACAAGAAATTTATAAAATCTGACCTGTCACCATCACCCTCGCCATCATTGATATCATTAAGGACTAACAAAGCTTACTGGTAAAAGATATGCAGCAAATGTATAAACAAGTTAGCAATAAACCGTTGGATTATGTTTACTGGGATGATCCGAACCAGTTAGTTGATCGATTAAAGTTACTGTATGCCTGTCAAGCAAATCTGGTTATGCAAATCACTATAAATGAAGTGTAATAGAAGAGTTATAAGAGACAGGAATAATTGAATAAATCCAGTTTAACAATGTCGGAAACAGCACGAGGAGATCGTGACACCCTCCAGACAGAGATGACAACAACACCTCTACCACAATAATTGACTGGTGTATAATATATCTGTAATAATTTTATACATGTCCATTAAACAAATAAAATACAATTATATTTACAATTGTCATTTTATTACACCGTCGTGTCCATAAAACCGTTACAAGAACATGTCAGGTTTGACCAGTGGTCTATTTTATTCATTGTTACAAATTCTCAAACACTGACAATGGAGGCCATTGATCCCTCCCCTGATGTTCTATAGTAATAATTTCGAAAGCGTTAAATTAAGATCTGTATCAGTATTCAACTTTCCAACTTCCCTCTTCTTACTTCGTTAATAAGTATGTCCGTCTGCCTGCCTGCCTGCCTGCCTTCTGTCCCTGCCACTGTCCTGCATGCACTGTCTCACCTGTCTACCGTCTAGCCTGTCTAGCCTGTCTACGCTATCTATCTATCTGTCTACCTGTCTACCTGTCTACCTACCTGTGTAGCTGTCTACCATGTCTAAACAGTGCTTTCGAACCTATATTAAAACAATCGAATCTAAAATTTGGGTCTTACGAAAAGAAAACAATATGCAAGTAAATGGTACTGTTGCTAATAGCGGTATAGAAATATCCAAAATTTTTAACTCAGTTTACACTCTGAACTGTAACCTGTAACTTTCTACAGCATAATAATATTTCTTTAGTACAGCTAACTTGCTAAAGTGAGTAAAGAGGATGCTGCCCCTTCTGTACATAAATCCAACAGCAAAGGCGAAATAAATAACTATCGACTCAATTTCGAGACTGTGTACTTAATAAAGTGCAGGAAAAACACTTAATATTTACATTCGGTGCTTACAAACAGTGTCTGTAAATTTTCAGTCAATTTTAAGCAAATTTCTTAACCATACATTTATTAGCAACCTTCCCGCCAAAAACCTGATCATAATTTAAAATTTACCGTCAAAATAATGCGTAGATTTTGAATTCCCAGCCAAAACCTATGCAGGATTTGAATTTCCCGCCATCCTGCGCAAAAACCCTTGCGCAGACCCTCCCGTAGACCTACCCAGAAATTCCAGACAACAATCACATC